>CAXKVV010001001.1:0-38221 GCA_964058805.1 Schoenoplectus triqueter | reverse complement strand
ACGCCCTCGGTACCGTCGAAAACGAGTCCGGGCCCGCAAAACATGAAAACGGGACCCGACGCCCTCGGTACCGCCGAAAACGAGTCCGGGCGCGCAAAACATAAAAACGGGACCCGACGCGCTCGGTACCGCCGAAAATGAGTCCGAGCGCACAAATCTTGAAAACGGGACCCGAGGCCCTCGGTACCGACGAAAATGAGTCCGGGCGCGCAAAACTTGAAAACGGGTCCCGACGCCCCGGTACCGCCGAAAACGAATCCGGGTGCGCAAAACATGAAACGGGACCCGACGCCCTCGGTACCGCCCAAAAACGAGTCCGGGCGCTCAAAACATGAAAAAGATACCCGACGCCCTCGGTACCGCCGAAAACGAGTCCGGGCGCGCAAAACATGAAAAAGATCCCCGACGCCCTCGGCACCGCCGAAAATGAGGCGGGGCGCGCAAAACATGAAAACGGGACTCGACGCCCTCGGTACCGTCGAAAACGAGTCCGGGCGCGCAAATCTTGAAAACGGGACCCGACGCCCCCGGTACCGCCGAAAAAGAATCAGGGCGCGCAAAACATGAAAACGGGACCCGACGCCCTCGGTACCGCCGAAAATGAGTCCGGGCGCGCAAAACATAAAAACGGGACCCGACGCCCACGGTACCGCCGAAAACGAGTCCGGGCGCGCAAAACTTGAAAACGGGTCCCGACGCCCCCGGTACCGCCGAAAACGAATCCGGGCGCGCAAAACATGAAAACGGGACCCGACGCCCTCGGTACCGCCGAAAACGAGTCCGGGCGCGCAAAACATGAAAAAGATACCCGACGCCCTCGGTACCGCCGAAAATGAGTCCGGGCGCGCAAAACATGAAAAAGATCCCCGACGCCCTCGGCACCGCCGAAAACGAGGCGGGGCACGCAAAACATGAAAACGGGACTCGACGCCCTTGGTACCGTCGAAAACGAGTCCGGGCGCGCAAATCTTGAAAACGGGACCCGACGCCCCCGGTACCGCCGAAAACGAATCAGGGCGCGCAAAACATGAAAACGGGACCCGACGCCCTCGGTACCGTCGAAAACGAGTCCGGGCCCGCAAAACATGAAAACGGGACCCGACGCCCTCGGTACCGCCGAAAACGAGTCCGGGCACGCAAAACATAAAAACGGGACCCGACGCGCTCGGTACCGCCGAAAATGAGTCCGAGCGCACAAATCTTGAAAACGGGACCCGAGGCCCTCGGTACCGACGAAAACGAGTCCGGGCGCGCAAAACTTGAAAACGGGTCCCGACGCCCCGGTACCGCCGAAAACGAATCCGGGCGCGCAAAACATGAAAACGGGACCCGACGCCCTCGGTACTGCCGAAAACGAGTCCGGGCGCGCAAAACATGAAAAAGATACCCGACGCCCTCGGTACCGCCGAAAACGAGTCCGGGCGCGCAAAACATGAAAAAGATCCCCGACGCCCTCGGCACCGCCGAAAACGAGGCGGGGCGCGCAAAACATGAAAATGGGACTCGACGCCCTCGGTACCGTCGAAAACGAGTCCGGGCGCAAATCTTGAATACGAGACCCGGCGCCCCCGGTACCGCCGAAAACGAATCAGGGCGCGCAAATCATGAAAACGGGACCCGAAGCCCTCGGTACCGCCGAAAATGAGTCCGGGCGCGCAAAACATAAAAACGGGACCCGACGCCCTCGGTACCGTCGAAAATGAGTCCGAGCGCGCAAATCTTGAAAACGGGTCCCGACGCCCTCGGTACCGCCGAAAACGAGTCCGGGCGCGCAAAACTTGAAAACGGGTCCCGACGCCCCCGGTACCGCCGAAAACGAATCCGGGGGCGCAAAACATGAAAACGGGACCCGACGCCCTCGGTACCGCCGAAAACGAGTGCCGGCGCGCAAAACATGAAAAAGATACCCGACGCCCTCGGTACCGCCGAAAACGAGTCCGGGCGCGCAAAACATGAAAAAGATCCCCGACGCCCTCGGCACCGCCGAAAACGAGGCGGGGCGCGCAAAACGTGAAAACGGGACTCGACGCCCTCGGTACCGTCGAAAACGAGTCCGGGCGCGCAAATCTTGAAAACGGGACCCGACGCCCCCGGTACCGCCGAAAACGAATCAGGGCGCGCAAAACATGAAAACGGGACCCGACGCCCTAGGTACCGTCGAAAACGAGTCCGGGCCTGCAAAACATGAAAACGGGACCCGACGCCCTCGGTACCGCCGAAAACGAGTCCGGGCGCGCAAAACATAAAAACGGGACCCGACGCGCTCGGTACCGCCGAAAATGAGTCCGAGCGCGCAAATCTTGAAAACGGGACCCGAGGCCCTCGGTACCGCCGAAAACGAGTCCGGGCGCGCAAAACTTGAAAACGGGTCCCGACGCCCCGGTACCGCCGAAAACGAATCCGGGCGCGCAAAACATGAAAACGGGACCCGACGCCCTCGGTACCGCCCAAAACGAGTCCGGGCGCGCAAAACATGAAAAAGATACCCGACGCCCTCGGTACCGCCGAAAACGAGTCCGGGTGCGCAAAACATGAAAAAGATCCCCGACGCCCTCGGCACCGCCGAAAACGAGGCGGGGCGCGCAAAACATGAAAACGGGACTCGACGCCCTTGGTACCGTCGAAAACGAGTCCGGGCGCGCAAATCTTGAAAACGGGACCCGACGCCCCCGGTACCGCCGAAAACGAATCAGGGCACGCAAAACATGAAAACGGGACCCGAAGCCCTCGGTACCGTCGAAAATGAGTCCGGGCGCGCAAAACATAAAAACGGGACCCGACGCCCTCGGTACCGCCGAAAACGAGTCCGGGCGCGCAAAACTTGAAAACGGGTCCCGACGCCCCCGGTACCGCCGAAAACGAATCCGGGCGCGCAAAACATGAAAACGGGACCCGACGCCCTCGGTACCGCCGAAAACGAGTCAGGGCGCGCAAAACATGAAAAAATACCCGACGCCCTCGGTACCGCCGAAAACGAGTCCGGGCGCGCAAAACATGAAAAAGATCCCCGACGCCCTCGGCACCGCCGAAAACGAGGCGGGGCGCGCAAAACATGAAAATGGGACTCGACGCACTCGGTACCGTCGAAAACGAGTCCGGGCGCAAATCTTGAATACGAGACCCGGCGCCCCCGGTACCGCCGAAAACGAATCAGGGCGCGCAAAACATGAAAACGGGACCCGAAGCCCTCGGTACCGCCGAAAATGAGTCCGGGCGCGCAAAACATAAAAACGGGACCCGACGCCCTCGGTACCGTCGAAAATGAGGTCGAGCGCGCAAATCTTGAAAACGGGTCCCGACGCCTTCGGTACCGCCGAAAACGAGTCCGGGCGCGCAAAACTTGAAAACGGGTCCCGACGCCCCCGGTACCGCCGAAAACGAATCCGGGCGCGCAAAACATGAAAACGGGACCCGACGCCCTCGGTACCGCCGAAAACGAGTGCCGGCGCGCAAAACATGAAAAAGATACCCGACGCCCTCGGTACCGCCGAAAACGAGTCCGGGCGCGCAAAACATGAAAAAGATCCCCGACGCCCTCGGCACCGCCGAAAACGAGGCGGGGCGCGCAAAACATGAAAACGGGACTCGACGCCCTCGGTACCGTCGAAAACGAGTCCGGGCGCGCAAATCTTGAAAACGGGACCCGACGCCCCCGGTACCGCCGAAAACGAATCAGGGCGCGCAAAACATGAAAAAGGGACCCGACGCCCTAGGTACCGTCGAAAACGAGTCCGGGCCCGCAAAACATGAAAACGGGACCCGACGCCCTCGGTACCGCCGAAAACGAGTCCGGGCGCGCAAAACATAAAAACGGGACCCGACGCGCTCGGTACCGCCGAAAATGAGTCCGAGCGCGTAAATCTTGAAAACGGGACCCGAGGCCCTCGGTACCGCCGAAAACGAGTCCGGGCGCGCAAAACTTGAAAACGGGTCCCGACGCCCCGGTACCGCCGAAAACGAATCCGGGCGCGCAAAACATGAAAACGGGACCCGACGCCCTCGGTACCGCCCAAAACGAGTCCGGGCGCGCAAAACATGAAAAAGATACCCGACGCCCTCGGTACCGCCGAAAACGAGTCCGGGCGCGCAAAACATGAAAAAGATCCCCGACGCCCTCGGCACCGCCGAAAACGAGGCGGGGCGCGCAAAACATGAAAACGGGACTCGACGCCCTCGGTACCGTCGAAAATGAGTCCGGGCGCGCAAATCTTGAAAACGGGACCCGACGCCCCCGGTACCGCCGAAAAAGAATCAGGGCGCGCAAAACATGAAAACGGGACCCGACGCCCTCGGTACCGCCGAAAATGAGTCCGGGCGCGCAAAACATAAAAACGGGACCCGACGCCCTCGGTACCGCCGAAAACGAGTCCGGGCGCGCAAAACTTGAAAACGGGTCCCGACGCCCCCGGTACCGCCGAAAACGAATCCGGGCGCGCAAAACATGAAAACGGGACCCGACGCCCTCGGTACCGCCGAAAACGAGTCAGGGCGCGCAAAACATGAAAAAGATACCCGACGCCCTCGGTACCGCCGAAAACGAGTCCGGGCGCGCAAAACATGAAAAAGATCCCCGACGCCCTCGGCACCGCCGAAAACGAGGCGGGGCGCGCAAAACATGAAAACGGGACTCGACGCCCTTGGTACCGTCGAAAACGAGTCCGGGCGCGCAAATCTTGAAAACGGGACCCGACGCCCCCGGTACCGCCGAAAACGAATCAGGGCGCGCAAAACATGAAAACGGGACCCGACGCCCTCGGTACCGTCGAAAATGAGTCCGGGCCCGCAAAACATGAAAACGGGACCCGACGCCCTCGGTACCGCCGAAAACGAGTCCGGGCGCGCAAAACATAAAAACGGGACCCGACGCGCTCGGTACCGCCGAAAATGAGTCCGAGCGCACAAATCTTGAAAACGGGACCCGAGGCCCTCGGTACCGACGAAAATGAGTCCGGGCGCGCAAAACTTGAAAACGGGTCCCGACGCCCCGGTACCGCCGAAAACGAATCCGGGTGCGCAAAACATGAAAACGGGACCCGACGCCCTCGGTACCGCCCAAAACGAGTCCGGGCGCGCAAAACATGAAAAAGATACCCGACGCCCTCGGTACCGCCGAAAACGAGTCCGGGCGCGCAAAACATGAAAAAGATCCCCGACGCCCTCGGCACCGCCGAAAATGAGGCGGGGCGCGCAAAACATGAAAACGGGACTCGACGCCCTCGGTACCGTCGAAAACGAGTCCGGGCGCGCAAATCTTGAAAACGGGACCCGACGCCCCCGGTACCGCCGAAAAAGAATCAGGGCGCGCAAAACATGAAAACGGGACCCGACGCCCTCGGTACCGCCGAAAATGAGTCCGGGCGCGCAAAACATAAAAACGGGACCCGACGCCCACGGTACCGCCGAAGACGAGTCCGGGCGCGCAAAACTTGAAAACGGGTCCCGACGCCCCCGGTACCGCCGAAAACGAATCCGGGCGCGCAAAACATGAAAACGGGACCCGACGCCCTCGGTACCGCCGAAAACGAGTCCGGGCGCGCAAAACATGAAAAAGATACCCGACGCCCTCGGTACCGCCGAAAACGAGTCCGGGCGCGCAAAACATGAAAAAGATCCCCGACGCCCTCGGCACCGCCGAAAACGAGGCGGGGCACGCAAAACATGAAAACGGGACTCGACGCCCTTGGTACCGTCGAAAACGAGTCCGGGCGCGCAAATCTTGAAAACGGGACCCGACGCCCCCGGTACCGCCGAAAACGAATCAGGGCGCGCAAAACATGAAAACGGGACCCGACGCCCTCGGTACCGTCGAAAACGAGTCCGGGCCCGCAAAACATGAAAACGGGACCCGACGCCCTCGGTACCGCCGAAAACGAGTCCGGGCGCGCAAAACATAAAAACGGGACCCGACGCGCTCGGTACCGCCGAAAATGAGTCCGAGCGCACAAATCTTGAAAACGGGACCCGAGGCCCTCGGTACCGACGAAAACGAGTCCGGGCGCGCAAAACTTGAAAACGGGTCCCGACGCCCCGGTACCGCCGAAAACGAATCCGGGCGCGCAAAACATGAAAACGGGACCCGACGCCCTCGGTACTGCCGAAAACGAGTCCGGGCGCGCAAAACATGAAAAAGATACCCGACGCCCTCGGTACCGCCGAAAACGAGTCCGGGCGCGCAAAACATGAAAAAGATCCCCGACGCCCTCGGCACCGCCGAAAACGAGGCGGGGCGCGCAAAACATGAAAATGGGACTCGACGCCCTCGGTACCGTCGAAAACGAGTCCGGGCGCAAATCTTGAATACGAGACCCGGCGCCCCCGGTACCGCCGAAAACGAATCAGGGCGCGCAAAACATGAAAACGGGACCCGAAGCCCTCGGTACCGCCGAAAATGAGTCCGGGCGCGCAAAACATAAAAACGGGACCCGACGCCCTCGGTACCGTCGAAAATGAGTCCGAGCGCGCAAATCTTGAAAACGGGTCCCGACGCCCTCGGTACCGCCGAAAACGAGTCCGGGCGCGCAAAACTTGAAAACGGGTCCCGACGCCCCCGGTACCGCCGAAAACGAATCCGGGGGCGCAAAACATGAAAACGGGACCCGACGCCCTCGGTACCGCCGAAAACGAGTGCCGGCGCGCAAAACATGAAAAAGATACCCGACGCCCTCGGTACCGCCGAAAACGAGTCCGGGCGCGCAAAACATGAAAAAGATCCCCGACGCCCTCGGCACCGCCGAAAACGAGGCGGGGCGCGCAAAACATGAAAACGGGACTCGACGCCCTCGGTACCGTCGAAAACGAGTCCGGGCGCGCAAATCTTGAAAACGGGACCCGACGCCCCCGGTACCGCCGAAAACGAATCAGGGCACGCAAAACATGAAAACGGGACCCGAAGCCCTCGGTACCGTCGAAAATGAGTCCGGGCGCGCAAAACATAAAAACGGGACCCGACGCCCTCGGTACCGTCGAAAATGAGTCCGAGCGCGCAAATCTTGAAAACGGGTCCCGACGCCCTCGGTACCGCCGAAAACGAGTCCGGGCGCGCAAAACTTGAAAACGGGTCCCGACGCCCCCGGTACCGCCGAAAACGAATCCGGGCGCGCAAAACATGAAAACGGGACCCGACGCCCTCGGTACCGCCGAAAACGAGTCCGGGCGCGCAAAACATGAAAAAGATACCCGACGCCCTCGGTACCGCCGAAAACGAGTCCGGGCGCGCAAAACATAAAAACGGGACCCGACGCGCTCGGTACCGCCGAAAATGAGTCCGAGCGCACAAATCTTGAAAACGGGACCCGAGGCCCTCGGTACCGACGAAAACGAGTCCGGGCGCGCAAAACTTGAAAACGGGTCCCGACGCCCCGGTACCGCCGAAAACGAATCCGGGCGCGCAAAACATGAAAACGGGACCCGACGCCCTCGGTACTGCCGAAAACGAGTCCGGGCGCGCAAAACATGAAAAAGATACCCGACGCCCTCGGTACCGCCGAAAACGAGTCCGGGCGCGCAAAACATGAAAAAGATCCCCGACGCCCTCGGCACCGCCGAAAACGAGGCGGGGCGCGCAAAACATGAAAATGGGACTCGACGCCCTCGGTACCGTCGAAAACGAGTCCGGGCGCAAATCTTGAATACGAGACCCGGCGCCCCCGGTACCGCCGAAAACGAATCAGGGCGCGCAAAACATGAAAACGGGACCCGAAGCCCTCGGTACCGCCGAAAATGAGTCCGGGCGCGCAAAACATAAAAACGGGACCCGACGCCCTCGGTACCGTCGAAAATGAGTCCGAGCGCGCAAATCTTGAAAACGGGTCCCGACGCCCTCGGTACCGCCGAAAACGAGTCCGGGCGCGCAAAACTTGAAAACGGGTCCCGACGCCCCCGGTACCGCCGAAAACGAATCCGGGGGCGCAAAACATGAAAACGGGACCCGACGCCCTCGGTACCGCCGAAAACTAGTGCCGGCGCGCAAAACATGAAAAAGATACCCGACGCCCTCGGTACCGCCGAAAACGAGTCCGGGCGCGCAAAACATGAAAAAGATCCCCGACGCCCTCGGCACCGCCGAAAACGAGGCGGGGCGCGCAAAACATGAAAACGGGACTCGACGCCCTCGGTACCGTCGAAAACGAGTCCGGGCGCGCAAATCTTGAAAACGGGACCCGACGCCCCCGGTACCGCCGAAAACGAATCAGGGCGCGCAAAACATGAAAACGGGACCCGACGCCCTAGGTACCGTCGAAAACGAGTCCGGGCCTGCAAAACATGAAAACGGGACCCGACGCCCTCGGTACCGCCGAAAACGAGTCCGGGCGCGCAAAACATAAAAACGGGACCCGACGCGCTCGGTACCGCCGAAAATGAGTCCGAGCGCGCAAATCTTGAAAACGGGACCCGAGGCCCTCGGTACCGCCGAAAACGAGTCCGGGCGCGCAAAACTTGAAAACGGGTCCCGACGCCCCGGTACCGCCGAAAACGAATCCGGGCGCGCAAAACATGAAAACGGGACCCGACGCCCTCGGTACCGCCCAAAACGAGTCCGGGCGCGCAAAACATGAAAAAGATACCCGACGCCCTCGGTACCGCCGAAAACGAGTCCGGGTGCGCAAAACATGAAAAAGATCCCCGACGCCCTCGGCACCGCCGAAAACGAGGCGGGGCGCGCAAAACATGAAAACGGGACTCGACGCCCTTGGTACCGTCGAAAACGAGTCCGGGCGCGCAAATCTTGAAAACGGGACCCGACGCCCCCGGTACCGCCGAAAACGAATCAGGGCACGCAAAACATGAAAACGGGACCCGAAGCCCTCGGTACCGTCGAAAATGAGTCCGGGCGCGCAAAACATAAAAACGGGACCCGACGCCCTCGGTACCGTCGAAAATGAGTCCGAGCGCGCAAATCTTGAAAACGGGTCCCGACGCCCTCGGTACCGCCGAAAACGAGTCCGGGCGCGCAAAACTTGAAAACGGGTCCCGACGCCCCCGGTACCGCCGAAAACGAATCCGGGCGCGCAAAACATGAAAACGGGACCCGACGCCCTCGGTACCGCCGAAAACGAGTCCGGGCGCGCAAAACATGAAAAAGATACCCGACGCCCTCGTTACCGCCGAAAACGAGTCCGGGCGCGCAAAACATGAAAAAGATCCCCGACGCCCTCGGCACCGCCGAAAACGAGGCGGGGCGCGCAAAACATGAAAACGGGACTCGACGCCCTTGGTACCGTCGAAAACGAGTCCGGGCGCGCAAATCTTGAAAACGGGACCCGACGCCCCCGGTACCGCCGAAAACGAATCAGGGCGCGCAAAACATGAAAACGGGACCCGACGCCCTCGGTACCGTCGAAAACGAGTCCGGGCCCGCAAAACATGAAAACGGGACCCGACGCCCTCGGTACCGCCGAAAACGAGTCCGGGCGCGCAAAACATAAAAACGGGACCCGACGCGCTCGGTACCGCCGAAAATGAGTCCGAGCGCGCAAATCTTGAAAACGGGACCCGAGGCCCTCGGTACCGACGAAAACGAGTCCGGGCGCGCAAAACTTGAAAACTGGTCCCGACGCCCCGGTACCGCCGAAAACGAATCCGGGCGCGCAAAACATGAAAACGGGACCCGACGCCCTCGGTACCGCCGAAAACGAGTTCGGGCGCGCAAAACATGAAAAAGATACCCGACGCCCTCGGTACCGCCGAAAACGAGTCCGGGCGCGCAAAACATGAAAAAGATCCCCGACGCCCTCGGCACCGCCGAAAACGAGGCGGGGCGCGCAAAACATGAAAATGGGACTCGACGCCCTCGGTACCGTCGAAAACGAGTCCGGGCGCAAATCTTGAATACGAGACCCGGCGCCCCCGGTATCGCCGAAAACGAATCAGGGCGCGCAAACCATGAAAACGGGACCCGAAGCCCTCGGTACCGCCGAAAATGAGTCCGGGCGCGCAAAACATAAAAACGGGACCCGACGCCCTCGGTACCGTCGAAAATGAGGTCGAGCGCGCAAATCTTGAAAACGGGTCCCGACGGCCTCTGTACCGCCGAAAACGAGTCCGGGCGCGCAAAACTTGAAAACGGGTCCCGACGCCCCCGGTACCGCCGAAAACGAATCCGGGCGCGCAAAACATGAAAACGGGACCCGACGCCCTCGGTACCGCCGAAAACGAGTGCCGGCGCGCAAAACATGAAAAACATACCCGACGCCCTCGGTACCGCCGAAAACGAGTCCGGGCGCGCAAAACAAGAAAAAGATCCCCGACGCCCTCGGCACCGCCGAAAACGAGGCGGGGCGCGCAAAACATGAAAACGGGACTCGACGCCCTCGGTACCGTCGAAAACGAGTCAGGGCGCGCAAATCTTGAAAACGGGACCCGACGCCCCCGGTACCGCCGAAAACGAATCAGGGCGCGCAAAACATGAAAACGGGACCCGACGCCCTAGGTACCGTCGAAAACGAGTCCGGGCCCGCAAAACATGAAAACGGGACCCGACGCCCTCGGTACCGCCGAAAACGAGTCCGGGCGCGCAAAACATAAAAACGGGACCCGACGCGCTCGGTACCGCCGAAAATGAGTCCGAGCGCGCAAATCTTGAAAACGGGACCCGAGGCCCTCGGTACCGCCGAAAACGAGTCCGGGCGCGCAAAACTTGAAAACGGGTCCCGACGCCCCGGTACCGCCGAAAACGAATCCGGGCGCGCAAAACATGAAAACGGGACCCGACGCCCTCGGTACTGCCGAAAACGAGTCCGGGCGCGCAAAACATGAAAAAGATACCCGACGCCCTCGGTACCGCCGAAAACGAGTCCGGGCGCGCAAAACATGAAAAAGATCCCCGACGCCCTCGGCCTTGCCGAAAACGAGGCGGGGCGCGCAAAACATGAAAATGGGACTCGACGCCCTCGGTACCGTCGAAAACAAGTCCGGGCGCAAATCTTGAATACGAGACCCGGCGCCCCCGGTACCGCCGAAAACGAATCAGGGCGCGCAAAACATGAAAACGGGACCCGAAGCCCTCGGTACCGCCGAAAATGAGTCCGGGCGCGCAAAACATAAAAACGGGACCCGACGCCCTCGGTACCGTCGAAAATGAGGTCGAGCGCGCAAATCGTGAAAACGGGTCCCGACGCCCTCGGTACCGCCGAAAACGAGTCCGGGCGCGCAAAACTTGAAAACGGGTCCCGACGCCCCCGGTACCGCCGAAAACGAATCCGGGGGCGCAAAACATGAAAACGGGACCCGACGCCCTCGGTACCGCCGAAAACGAGTGCCGGCGCGCAAAACATGAAAAAGATACCCGACGCCCTCGGTACCGCCGAAAATGAGTCCGGGCGCGCAAAACATGAAAAAGATCCCCGACGCCCTCGGCACCGCCGAAAACGAGGCGGGGCGCGCAAAACATGAAAACGGGACTCGACGCCCTCGGTACCGTCGAAAACGAGTCCGGGCGCGCAAATCTTGAAAACGGGACCCGACGCCCCCGGTACCGCCGAAAAAGAATCAGGGCGCGCAAAACATGAAAACGGGACCCGACGCCCTCGGTACCGCCGAAAATGAGTCCGGGCGCGCAAAACATAAAAACGGGACCCGACGCCCTCGGTACCGCCGAAAATGAGTCCGAGCGCGCAAATCTTGAAAACGGAACCCGAGGCCCTCGGTACCGCCGAAAACGAGTCCGGGCGCACATAACTTGAAAACGGGTCCCGACGCCCTCGGTACCGCCGAAAACGAGTCCGGGCGCGCAAAACATGGAAACGGGACCCGACGCCCTCGGTACCGCCGAAAACGAGTCCGGGCGCGCAAATCTTGAAAACGGGACCCGACGCCCCCGGTACCGCCGAAAAAGAATCAGGGCGCGCAAAACATGAAAACGGGACCCGACGCCCTCGGTACCGCCGAAAATGAGTCCGGGCGCGCAAAACATAAAAACGGGACCCGACGCCCTCGGTACCGCCGAAAATGAGTCCGAGCGCGCAAATCTTGAAAACGGAACCCGAGGCCCTCGGTACCGCCGAAAACGAGTCCGGGCGCACATAACTTGAAAACGGGTCCCGACGCCCTCGGTACCGCCGAAAACGAGTCCGGGCGCGCAAAACATGAAAACGGGACTCGACGCCCTCGGTACCGTCGAAAACGAGTCCGGGCGCGCAAATCTTGAAAACGGGACCCGACGCCCCCGGTACCGCCGAAAACGAATCAGGGCGCGCAAAACATGAAAACGGGACCCGACGCCCTAGGTACCGTCGAAAACGAGTCCGGGCCCGCAAAACATGAAAACGGGACCCGACGCCCTCGGTACCGCCGAAAACGAGTCCGGGCGCGCAAAACATAAAAACGGGACCCGACGCGCTCGGTACCGCCAAAAATGAGTCCGAGCGCGCAAATCTTGAAAACGGGACCCGAGGCCCTCGGTACCGACGAAAACGAGTCCGGGCGCGCAAAACTTGAAAACTGGTCCCGACGCCCCGGTACCGCCGAAAACGAATCCGGGCGCGCAAAACATGAAAACGGGACCCGACGCCCTCGGTACCGCCGAAAACGAGTCCGGGCGCGCAAAACATGAAAAAGATACCCGACGCCCTCGGTACCGCCGAAAACGAGTCCGGGCGCGCAAAACATGAAAAAGATCCCCGACGCCCTCGGCACCGCCGAAAACGAGGCGGGGCGCGCAAAACATGAAAATGGGACTCGACGCCCTCGGTACCGTCGAAAACGAGTCCGGGCGCAAATCTTGAATACGAGACCCGGCGCCCCCGGTACCGCCGAAAACGAATCAGGGCGCGCAAACCATGAAAACGGGACCCGAAGCCCTCGGTACCGCCGAAAATGAGTCCGGGCGCGCAAAACAAAAAAACGGGACCCGACGCCCTCGGTACCGTCGAAAATGAGGTCGAGCGCGCAAATCTTGAAAACGGGTCCCGACGCCCTCGGTACCGCCGAAAACGAGTCCGGGCGCGCAAAACTTGAAAACGGGTCCCGACGCCCCCGGTACCGCCGAAAACGAAACCGGGCGCGCAAAACATGAAAACGGGACCCGACGCCCTCGGTACCGCCGAAAACGAGTGCCGGCGCGCAAAACATGAAAAACAAACCCGACGCCCTCGGTACCGCCGAAAACGAGTCCGGGCGCGCAAAACAAGAAAAAGATCCCCGACGCCCTCGGCACCGCCGAAAACGAGGCGGGGGGCGCAAAACATGAAAACGGGACTCGACGCCCTCGGTACCGTCGAAAACGAGTCAGGGCGCGCAAATCTTGAAAACGGGACCCGACGCCCCCGGTACCGCCGAAAACGAATCAGGGCGCGCAAAACATGAAAACGGGACCCGACGCCCTAGGTACCGTCGAAAACGAGTCCGGGCCCGCAAAACATGAAAACGAAACCCGACGCCCTCCGTACCGCCGAAAACGAGTCCGGGCGCGCAAAACATAAAAACGGGACCCGACGCGCTCGGTACCGCCGAAAATGAGTCCGAGCGCGCAAATCTTGAAAACGGGACCCGAGGCCCTCGGTACCGCCGAAAACGAGTCCGGGCGCGCAAAACTTGAAAACGGGTCCCGACGCCCCGGTACCGCCGAAAACGAATCCGGGCGCGCAAAACATGAAAACGGGACCCGACGCCCTCGGTACTGCCGAAAACGAGTCCGGGCGCGCAAAACATGAAAAAGATACCCGACGCCCTCGGTACCGCCGAAAACGAGTCCGGGCGCGCAAAACATGAAAACGGGACCCGACGCCCTCGGTACCGTCGAAAGCGAGTCGGGGCGGGCAAAACATGGTAATGGGACCCGACACCCTCGGTACCGCCGAAAGCCAGTCCGGGCGCGCAAAACATGGAAACGGGACCCGAAGCCCTCGGTACCGCCGAAAACGAGTCCGGGCGCGCAAAACCTGAAAACGGGACCCGAGGCCCTCGGTACCGTCGAAAGCGAGTCCGGGCGCGCAAATCTAGAAAACGGGACCCGAGTCCCTCGGTACCGCCGAAAACGTGTCCGAGAGCGCAAAACATGAAAATGTGACAAGACGCCCTCGGTACCGCCGAAAACGAGTCCGGGCGCGCAAAACATGAAAACGGGTCCCGACGCCCCGGTACCGCCGAAAACGAATCTGGGCGCGCAAAACATGAAAACGGGACCCGACGCCCTCGGTACCGCCGAAAACGAATCCGGGCGCGCAAAACATGAAAAAGATACCCGACGCCCTCGGTACCGCCGAAAACGAGGCGGGGCGCGCAAAACATGAAAACGGGACTCGACGCCATCGGTACCGTCGAAAACGAGTCCGGGAGCGCAAATCTTGAAAACGGGACCCGACGCCCCCGGTACCGCCGAAAACGAATCAGGGGGCGCAAAACATGAAAACGGGACCCGACGCCCTCGGTACCGCCGAAAATGAGTTCGGGCGCGCAAAACATAAAAACTTGACCCGACGCCCTCGGTACCGCCGAAAATGAGTCCGAGCGCGCAAATCTTGAAAACGGAACCCGAGGCCCTCGGTACCGCCGAAAACGAGTCCGCGCGCGCATAACTTGAAAACGGGTCCCGACGCCCTCGGTACCGCCGAAAACGAGTCCGGGCGCGCAAAACATGGAAACGGGACCCGACGCCCTCGGTACAGCCGAAAACGAGTCCGGGCGCGCAAAACATGAAAAAGATACCCGACGCCCTCTGTACCGCCGAAAACGAGCCCGGCGCGCAAATCTTGAAAATGGGACCCGAGTCCCTCGGTACCGCCGAAAACGTGTCCAGGAGCGCAAAACATGAAAATGGGACAAGACACCCTCGGTACCGCCGAAAATGAGTCCGGGCGCGCAAAACATGAAAAAGACCGCACGCCCTCGGTACCGCCGAAAAAGAGTCGGGGCGCGCGAGACATGAAAACGGGACCCGACGCCCTCGGTACCGCCGAAAACGAGTCCGGGCGCTCAAAACATGAAAAAGATACCCGACGCCCTCGGTACCGCCGAAAAAGGTTCGGGCGCGCAAAACATGAAAATGGGACCCGACGCCCTCAGTACCGCCGAAAACGGGACCCGACGCCTTCGAGACCGCCGAAAACGAGACCGGGCGCGCAAAACATTAAAACGGGACCCGACGCCCTCGAGACCGCTGAAAACGAGTCCGGGCGCACAAAACATGAAAACGGGACCCGACGCCCTCGGTATCGCCGAAAACGAGTTCGGGCGCGCAAAACATGAAAACGAGACCCAACGCCCTCGGTACCGCCGAAAATGAGTTCGGGCGAGCAAAACATTAAAACGATACCCGACGCACTCGGTACCGTCTAAAACGAGTCCGGGCGCGCAAAACATTAAAACGGGACCCGACGCACTCGATATCGCCGTAAACGAGTCTGGACGAGCAAAACATGAAAACGGGACCCGACGCCCTCGGTTCCGCCAAAAATGAGTCCGGGCGCGCAAAACATGAAAACGGGACCTGACGCCCTCGTTACCGCCAAAAACGAGTCAGGCAGCGCAAAACATGAAAACCAAACCCGACGCCTTCGGTACCGCCGTAAACGAGTCCGGGCGCGCAAAACATGAAAAAGGGACCCGACGCACTCTGTACCTCCGAACACTAGTCCAGGCGCGCAAAACATTAAAACGAGACCCGACGCCCTCGGTACCGCCGAAAATGAGTTCGGGCGCGCAAAATATGAAAACGAGACCCGACGCCTTCGGGACCGACGAAAACGGGACCCGACGCCCACGAGACCGCTGAAAACGAGTCCGGGCGCGCAAAACATTAAAACGGGACCCGACGCACTCGATATCGCCGAAAATGAGTCCGGGCGCGCAAAACATGAAAATGGGACCCGACGCCCTCGGTACCGCCGAAAACGAGTCAGGGACGCGCAAAACGTGAAAACGGGAGCCGACGCCCTCGGGACCGGCGAAAACGAGTCGGGGCGCGCAAAACATGGAAACAGGAGCCGACGGCCTCGGTACGGCCGAAAACGAGTCCGTGCGCGCAAAACATGAAAACGGGACCCGACGCCCTCGGTACCGCCGAAAACGAGTTCGGGCGCGCAAAACAAGAAAATGAGACACGACGCCCACGGTACCGCCGAAAACGGGACCCGACGCCTTCGAGACCGCCAAAAACGAGTCCGGGCGCGCAAAACCTGAAAACTGGACCCGAGGCCCTCGGTATCGTCGAAAACGAGTCCGGGCGCGCAAATCTTGAAAACGGGACCCGAGTCCCTCGGTACCGCCGAAAACGTGTCCGGGAGCGCAAAACATGAAAATGGGACAAGACGCCCTCGGTACCGCCGAAAACGAGTCCGGGCGCGCAAAACATGAAAAAGGGACTGCACGCCCTCGGTACCGCCGAAAACGAGTCGGGGCGCGCAAGACATGAAAACGGGACCCGACGCCCTCGGTACCGCAAAAAAACGAGTCCGGGCGCGCAAAACATGAAAAAGATACCCGACGCCCTCGGTACCGCCGAAAAAGAGTCGGGGCGGGCAAAACATGGAAACGGGACCCGACGCCCTCGGTACAGCCGAAAGCCCGTCCGGGCGCGCAAAACATGAAAATGGGACAAGACGCCCTCGGTACCGCCGAAAACGAGTCCGGGCGCGCAAAACATAAAAACGGGACCCGACGCCCTCGGTACCGTCGAAAATGAGTTCGAGCGCGCAAATCTTGAAAACGGGTCCCGACGCCCTCGGTACCGCCGAAAACGAGTCCGGGCGCGCAAAACTTGAAAACGAGTCCCGACGCCCCCGGTACCGCCGAAAACGAATCCGGGCGCGCAAAACATGAAAACGGGACCCGACGTCCTCGGTACCGCCGAAAACGAGTCGGGGCGGGCAAAACATGGAAACGGGACCCGACGCCCTCGGTACAGCCGAAAGCCCGTCCGGGCAAGCAAAACATGAAAATGGGACAAGACGCCCTCGGTACCGCCGAAAACGAGTCCGGGCGCGCAAAACATAAAAACGGGACCCGACGCCCTCGGTACCGTCGAAAATGAGTCCGAGCGCGCAAATCTTGAAAACAGGACCCGAGGCCCTCGGTACCGCCGAAAACGAGTCCGGGCGCGCAAAACTTGAAAACGGGTCCCGACGCCCCGATACCGCCGAAAACGAATCCGGGCGCGCAAAACACGAAAAAGATACCCGACGCCCTCGGTACCGCCGAAAACGAGTCCGGGCGCGCAAAACATGAAAAAGATCCCCGACGCCCTCGGCACCGCCGAAAACGAGGCGGGGCGCGCAAAACATGAAAACGGGACTCGACGCCCTCGGTACCGTCGAAAACGAGTCCGGGCGCGCAAATCTTGAAAACGGGACCCGACGCCCCCGGTACCGCCGAAAACGAATCAGGGCGCGCAAAACATGAAAACGGGACCCGACGCCCTCGGTAGCGCCGAAAATGAGTCCGGGCGCGCAAAACATAAAAACGGGACCCGAGGCCCTCGGTACCGTCGAAAATGAGTCCGGGCGCGCAAAACATGAAAACGGGACCCGACGCCCCCGGTACCGCCGAAAACGAATCAGGGCGCGCAAAACATGAAAACGGGACCCGACGCCCTCGGTACCGTCGAAAACGAGTCCGGGCCCGCAAAACATGAAAACGGGACCCAACGCCCTCGGTACCGCCGAAAACGAGTCCGGGCGCGCAAAACTTGAAAACGGGTCCCGACGCCCTCGGTACCGCCGAAAACGAGTCCGGGCGCGCAAAACTTGAAAACGGGTCCCGACGCCCTCGGTACCGCCGAAAACGAGTCCGGGCGCGCAAAAAATGAAAACGGGACCCGACGCCCTCGGTACCGCCGAAAACGAGTCCGGGCGCGCAAAACATGAAAAAGATCCCCGACGCCCTCTGTACCGCCGAAAATGAGTCCGGGCGCGCAAAACATAAAAACGGGACCCGATGCCCTCGGTACCGTCGAAAATGAGTCCGAGCGCGCAAATCTTGAAAACGGGTCCCGAGGCCCTCGGTACCGCCGAAAACGAGTCCGGGCGCGCAAAACTTGAAAACGGGTCCCGACGCCCCGGTACCGCCGAAAACGAATCCGGGCGCGCAAAACATGAAAACGGGACCCGACGCCGTCGGTACCGCCGAAAACGAGTGCCGGCGCGCAAAACATGAAAAAGATACCCGACGCCCTCGGTACCGCCGAAAACGAGTCCAGGCGCGCAAAACATGAAAAAGATCCCCGACGCCCTCGGCACCGCCGAAAACGAGGCGGGGCGCGCAAAACATGAAAACGGGACTCGACGCCCTCGGTACCGTCGAAAACGAGTCCGGGCGCGCAAATCTTGAAAACAGGATCCGACGCCCCCGGTACCGCCGAAAACGAATCAGGGCGCGCAAAACATAAAAACGGGACCCGACGCCCTCGGTACCGTCGAAAACGAGTCCGGGCCCGCAAAACATGAAAACGGGACCCGACGCCCTCGGTACCGCCGAAAACGAGTCCGGGCGCGCAAAACATAAAAACGGGACCCAACGCGCTCGGTACCGCCGAAAATAAGCCCGAGCGCGCAAATCTTGAAAACGGGACCCGAGGCCCTCGGTACCGCCGAAAACGAATCCGGGCGCGCAAAACTTGAAAACGGGTCCCGACGCCCCGGTACCGCCGAAAACGAATCCGGGCGCGCAAAACATGAAAACGGGACCCGACGCCCTCGGTACCGCCGAAAATGAGTCCGAGCGCGCAAATCTTGAAAACGGGACCCGAGGCCCTCGGTACCGCCGAAAATAAGTCCGGGCGCGCAAAACTTGAAAACGGGTCCCGACGCCCCGGTACCGTCGAAAATGAATCTGGGCGCGCAAAACATGAAAACGGGACCCGACGCCCTCGGTATCGCCGAAAACGAGTTCGGGCGTGCAAAACATAAAAACGAGACCCGACGCCCTCGGTACCGCCGAAAATGAATTCGGGCGAGCAAAACATTAAAACGATACCCGACGCCCTCGGTACCTTCTAAAACGAGTCCGGGCGCGCAAAACATGAAAACGGGACCCGACGCCCTCGGTACAGCCGTAAAAGAGTTCGGGCGCGCAAAACAAGAAAATTAGACACGACGCCCTCGGTACCGCCGAAAACGGAACCCGACGCCTTCGAGACCGCCGAAAATGAGTCCGGGCGCGCAAAATAAGAAAACGATACTCGACGCCCTCGATACCGCCGAAAACGGGACCCGACGCACTCGAGACCGCTCAAAATGAGTCCGGGCGAACAAAACATGAAAACGGGTCCCGACGCCCTCGGTACCGCTGAAAACGAGTCCGGGCGCGCAAAACATGAAAAAGATCCCCGACGCCCTCGGCACCGCCGAAAACGAGGCGGGGCGCGCAAAACATGAAAATGGGACTCGACGCCCTCGGTACCGTCGAAAACGAGTCCGGGCGCGCAAAACTTGAAATCAGGTCCCGACGCCCCCGGTACCGCCGAAAACGAATCCGGGCGCGCAAAACATGAAAACGGGACCCGACGCCCTCGGTACCGCCGAAAACGAGTGCCGGCGCGCAAAACATGAAAAAGATACCCGACGCCCTCGGTACCGCCGAAAACGAGTCCGGGCGCGCAAAACATGAAAAAGATCCCCGACGCCCTCGGCACCGCCGAAAACGAGGCGGGGCGCGCAAAACATGAAAACGGGACTCGACGCCCTCGGTACCGTCGAAAACGAGTCCGGGCGCGCAAATCTTGAAAACGGGATCCGACGCCCCCGGTACCGCCGAAAACGAATCAGGGCGCGCAAAACATAAAAACGAGACCCGACGCCCTCGGTACCGTCGAAAACGAGTCCGGGCGCGCAAAACATGAAAAAGATACCCGACGCCCTCGGTACCGCCGAAAACGAGTCTGGGCGCGCAAAACATGAAAAAGATCCCCGACGCCCTCGGCACCGCCGAAAACGAGGCGGGGCGCGCAAAACATGAAAACGGGACTCGACGCCCTCGGTACCGTCGAAAACGAGTCCGGGCGCGCAAATCTTGAAAACGGGACCCGACGCCCCCGGTACCGCCGAAAACGAATCAGGGCGCGCAAAACATGAAAACGGGACCCGACGCCCTCGGTACCGTCGAAAACGAGTCCGGGCCCGCAAAACATGAAAACGGGACCCGACGCCCTCGGTACCGCAGAAAACGAGTCCGGGCGCGCAAAACATAAAAACGGGACCCGACGCGCTCGGTACCGCCGAAAATGAGTCCGAGCGCGCAAATCTTGAAAACGGGACCCGAGGCCCTCGATACCGCCGAAAACGAGTCCGGGCGCGCAAAACTTGAAAACGGGTCCCGACGCCCCGGTACCGCCGAAAACGAATCCGGGCGCGCAAAACATGAAAACGGGACCTGACGCCCTCGGTACCGCCGAAAACGAGTCCGGGCGCGCAAAACATGAAAAAGATACCCGACGCCCTCGGGACCGCTGAAAACGAGTCCGGGCGCGCAAAACATGAAAAAGATCCCCGACGCCCTCGGCACCGCCGAAAACGAGGCGGGGCGCGCAAAACATGAAAATGGGACTCGACGCCCTCGGTACCGTCGAAAACGAGTCCGGGCGCGCACATCTTGAAAACGAGACCCGACGCCCCCGGTACCGCCGAAAACGAATCAGGGCGCGCAAAACATGAAAACGGGACCCGAAGCCCTCGGTACCGCCGAAAATGAGTCCGGGCGCGCAAAACATAAAAACGGGACCCGACGCCCTCGGTACCGTCGAAAATGAGTCCGAGCGCGCAAATCTTGAAAACGGGTCCCGACGCCCTCGGTACCGCCGAAAACGAGTCCGGGCGCGCAAAAGCTTGAAATCGGGTCCAGACGCCCCCGGTACCGCCGAAAACGAATCCGGGCGCGCAAAACATGAAAACGGGACCCGACGCCCTCGGTACCGCCGAAAACGAGTGCCGGCGCGCAAAACATGAAAAAGATACCCGACGCCCTCGGTACCGCCGAAAACGAGTCCGGGCGCGCAAAACATGAAAAAGATCCCCGACGCCCTCGGCACCGCCGAAAACGAGGCGGGGCGCGCAAAACATGAAAACGGGACTCGACGCCCTCGGTACCGTCGAAAACGAGTCCGGGCGCGCAAATCTTGAAAACAGGATCCGACGCCCCCGGTACCGCCGAAAACGAATCAGGGCGCGCAAAACATAAAAACGGGACCCGACGCCCTCGGTACCGTCGAAAACGAGTCCGGGCCCGCAAAACATGAAAACGGGACCCGACGCCCTCGGTACCGCCGAAAACGAGTCCGGGCGCGCAAAACATAAAAACGGGACCCGACGCGCTCGGTACCGCCGAAAATGAGTCCGAGCGCGCAAATCTTGAAAACGGGACCCGAGGCCCTCGGTACCGCCGAAAACGAATCCGGGCGCGCAAAACTTGAAAACGGGTCCCGACGCCCCGGTACCGCCGAAAACGAATCCGGGCGCGCAAAACATGAAAACGGGACCCGACGCCCTCGGTACCGCCGAAAATGAGTCCGAGCGCGCAAATCTTGAAAACGGGACCCGAGGCCCTCGGTACCGCCGAAAACAAGTCCGGGCGCGCAAAACTTGAAAACGGGTCCCGACGCCCCGGTACCGCCGAAAACGAATCTGGGCGCGCAAAACATGAAAACGGGACCCGACGCCCTCGGTACCGTCGAAAACGAGTCCGGGCCCGCAAAACATGAAAACGGGACCCGACGCCCTCGGTACCGCCGAAAACGAGTCCGGGCGCGCAAAACATAAAAACGGGACCCGACGCGCTCGGTACCGCCGAAACTGAGTCCGAGCGCGCAAATCTTGAAAACGGGATCCGAGGCCCTCGGTACCGCCGAAAACGAGTCCGGGCGCGCAAAACTTGAAAACGGGTCCCGACGCCCCGGTACCGCCGAAAACGAATCCGGGCTCGCAAAACATGAAAACGGGACCCGACGCCCTCGGTACCGCCGAAAATGAGTCCGAGCGCGCAAATCTTGAAAACGGGACCCGAGGCCCTCGGTACCGCAAAAAACAAGTCCGGGCGCGCAAAACTTGAAAACGGGTCCCGACGCCCCGGTACCGCCGAAAACGAATCTGGGCGCGCAAAACATGAAAACGGGACCTGACGCCCTCGGTATCGCCGAAAACGAGTTCGGGCGTGCAAAACATAAAAACGAGACCCGACGCCCTCGGTACCGCCGAAAATGAGTTCGGGCGAGCAAAACATTAAAACGATACCCGACGCCCTCGGTACCGTCTAAAACGAGTCCGGGCGCGCAAAATAAGAAAACGGGACCCGACGCCCTCGGTACAGCCGTAAAAGAGTTCGGGCGCGCAAAACAAGAAAATGAGACACGACGCCCTCGGTACCGCCGAAAACGGAACCCAACGCCTTCGAGACCGCCGAAAATGAGTCCGGGCGCGCAAAATAAGAAAACGATACTCGACGCCCTCGATACCGCCGAAAACGGGACCCGACGCACTCGAGACCGCTCAAAACGAGTCCGGGCGAACAAAACATGAAAACGGGTCCCGACGCCCTCGGTATCGCCGAAAACGAGTTCGGGCGCGCAAAACATGAAAACGAGACCCGACGCCCTCGGTACCGCCGAAAATGAGTTCGGGCAAGCAAAACATTAAAACGATAACCGACACCCTCGGTACCGTCTAAAACGAGTCCGGGCGCGCAAAACATGAAAATGGGACCCGACGACCTCGGTTCCGCTAAAAACGGGACCCGACGCCTTCGAGACCGCCGAAAACGAGTCCGGGCGCGCAAAACAAGAAAAACGAAACACGACGCCCTCGGTATCGACGAAAATGAGTCCGGGCGTGCAAAACATGAAAACGGGAACCGACAACCTCGGTACCGCCGAAAACGACTCCGGGAGCGCAAAACGTGAAAACGGGAGCCGACGCCCTCGATATCGCCGGAAACGGGACCGACGCCCTCGGGACCGCCGAAAACGAGTCGGGGCGCGCAAAACATGGAAACGGGAGCCGACGCCCTCGGTACGGCCGAAAATGAGTCTGGGCGCGCAAAACATGAAAACGAGACCCGACGCCCTCGTTATCGCCGAAAACTAGTCCGGGCGCGCAAAACAAGAAAAACGAAACACGACGCCCTCGGTACCGCCGAAAACGAGTCCGGGCGCGCAAAACTTGGAAACTGGATCTGAGGCCCTCGGTACCATCGAAAACGAGTCCGGGCGCGCAAATCATGGAAACGAGACCCGACGCCCTCGGTACCGCCGAAAACGAGTCCGGCCGCGCAAAACATGAAAACGGGACCCGACGACCTCGGTACCGCCGAAAACGAGTCCGGGCGCCCAAAATATGAAAACGAGACCCGACGCCATCGGTACCGCCGAAAACTAGTCCGGGCGCGCAAATCATGGAAACGAGACCCGACGCCCTCGGTACCGCCGAAAACGAGTCCGGCCGCGCAAAACATGAAAACGGGACCCGACGACCTCGGTACCGCCGAAAACGAGCCCGGGCGCCCAAAATATGAAAACGAGACCCGACGCCCTCGGTACCGCCGATAACGAGTCCGGGCGCGCAAAACATGAAAACGGGACCTCACGCCCTCGGTACCGCCGAAAACGAGTCAGGGCGCGCAAAACATGAAAACGGGACCCGACGCCCTGGGTACCGCCGAAAATGAATCCGGGCGCGCAATACTTGAAAACGGGACCCAACGCCCTCGGTACCTCCGAAAATGAGTTCGGGCGCGCAAAACATGAAAACGAGACCCAACGCCCTCGGTACCACCGAAAATGAGTTCGGGCGCGCAAAACATGAAAACGATACCCGACGCCGGCGAAACCGCCGAAAATGAGTTCGGGCGCGCAAAACATGAAAACGATACTCGACGCCCTCGATACCGCCGAAAACGGGACCCGACGCACTCGAGACCGCTAAAAACGAGTCCGGGCGAACAAAACATGAAAACGGGTCCCGACGCCCTCGGTATTGCCGAAAACGAGTCCGGGCGCGCAAAACAAGAAAACGGGACCCGACGCCCTCGGTACCGCCGGAAACGGGAGCCGACGCCCTCGGTTCGGCCGAAAACGAGTCCGGGCGCGCAAAACATTAAAACGAGACCTGACGCCCTCGGTACCGCCGAAAACTGGTCCGGGCGCGCAAAACATGAAAACGAGACCTGACGCCCTCGGTACTGCCGAAAACGAGTCCGGGAGCGCAAAACGTGAAAACGGGACCCGACGCCCTCGGTATCGACGAAAATGAGTCCGGGCGCGCAAAACATGAAAATAGGAGCCGACGCCCTCGATATCGCTGAAAACGGGAGCGACGCCCTCGAGACCGCCGAAAAAGAGTCCGGGCGCGCAAAATATTAAAACGGGACCCGACGCACTCGATGCCGAAAACGAGTCCGCGCGCAAAACATGAAAATGGGACCCGACGCCCTCGGTACCGCCGAAAACGAGACAGGGACGCGCAAAACGTGAAAACGGGAGCCGACGCCCTCGGGATCGCCGAAAACGAGTCGGGGCGCGCAAAACATGGAAACGGGAGCCGACGCCCTCGGTACGGCCGAAAACGAGTCTGGGCGTGCAAAACATGAAAACGAGACCTGACGCCCTCGTTACCGCCGAAAACTAGTCCGGGTGCGCAAAACAAGAAAACGAGACACGACGCCCTCGGTACCGCCGAAAACGAGTCCGGGCGCGCAAAACTTAGAAACTGGATCCGAGGCCCTCGGTACCGTCTAAAATGAGTCCAGGCGCGCAAAACATGAAAACGGGACCCGACGCCCTCGGTTCCGCCAAAAATGAGTCCGGGCGCGCAAAACAATAAAACGGGACATGACGCCCTCGTTACCGCAAAAACCGAGTCAGGGAGCGCAAAACATGAAAACGGGAGCCGACGCCCTCGGGACCGCCGAAAATGAGTCGGGGCGCGCAAAACATGGAAACGGGAGCCGACGCCCTCGGTACGGCCGAAAACGAGTCCGGGCGCGCAAAACATGAAAACGAGACCTGACGCCCTCGTTACCGCCGAAAACTAGTGCGGGCGCGCAAAACAAGAAAACGAGACACGACGCCCTCGGTACCGCCGAAAACGAGTCCGGGCGCGAAAAACTTAGAAACTGGATCCGAGGCCCTCGGTACCGTCGAAAACGAGTCAGGGCGCGCGAATCATGGAAACGAGACCCGACGCCCTCGGTACCGCCGAAAACAATCCGTGTGCGTAAAACATGAAAACGGGACCCGACGAACTCGGTACCGTCGAAAACGGGACCCGACGCCTTCGAGACCGCCGAAAACGAGTCCGGGCGCGCAAAACATTAAAACGGGACCAGACGCCCTCGGTATCGCCGAAAATGAGTCCGGGCGCAAAAAACATTAAAATGGGAACCGACAACCTCGGTACCGCCGAAAACGACTCCGGGAGCGCCAAACGTGAAAACGGGACCCGACGCCCTCAGTATCGACGAAAATTAGTCCGGGCGCGCAAAACATGAAAACGGGAGCCGACGCCCTCGATATCGCCGAAAACGGGACCGACGCCCTCGAGACCGCCGAAAACGAGTCCGGGCGCGCAAAACATTAAAACGGGACCCGACGCACTCCATGCCGAAAACGAGTCCGGGCGCGCAAAACATGAAAATGGGTCCCGACGCCCTCGGTACCGCCGAAAACGAGACAGGGACGCGCGAAACGTGAAAACGGGAGCCGACGCACTCGGGACCGCCGAAAACGAGTCGGGGCGCGCAAAACATGGAAACGGGAGCCGACGCCCTCGGTACGGCCGAAAACGAGTCCGGGCGCGCAAAACATGAAAACGAGACCCGACGCCCTCGTTACCGCCGAAAACTAGTCCGGGCGCGCAAAACAAGAAAACGACACACGACGACCTCGGTACCGCCGAAAAAGAGTCCGGGCGCGCAAAACTTGGAAACTGGATCTGAGGCCCTCGGTACCGTCGAAAACGAGTCAGGGCGCGCGAATCATGTAAACGAGACCCGACGCCCTCGGTACCGCCGAAAACGATCCGGGAGCGTAAAACATGAAAACGGGACCCGACGACCTCGGTACCGCCGAAAACGAGTCCGGGCGCCCAAAACATGAAAATCAGACCCGACGCCCTCGGTACCGCCGATAACGAGTCCGGGCGCGCAAAACATGAAATCGGGACCGGACGCCCTCGGTATCGCCGAAAACGAGTTCGGGCGCGCAAAACATAAAAACGTGACCCGACGCCCTCGGTACCGCCGAAAATTAGTTCGGGCGAGCAAAAAATTAAAATGATACCCGACGCCCTCGGTACCGTCTAAAACGAGTCCGGGCGCGCAAAACATGAAAACGGGACCCGACGCCCTCGGTAGAGCCGAAAACTAGTCCGGGCGCGCAAAACAAGAAAACGAGACACGACGCCCTCGTTACCGCCGAAAACGAGTCCGAGCGCGCAAAACATGAAAATGGGACCCGACGCCCTCGGTACCGCCGAAAACGAGACAGGGACGCGCGAAACGTGAAAACGGGAGCCGACGCCCTCGGTACGGCCGAAAACGAGTCGGGGCGCGCAAAACATGGAAACGGGAGCCGACGCCCTCGGTACGGCCGAAAACGAGTCCGGGCGCGCAAAACGTGAAAACGAGACCCGACGCCATCGTTACCGCCGAAAACTAGTCCGGGCGCGCAAAACAAGAAAACGAAACACGACGCCCTCGGTACCGCCGAAAATGAGTCCGGGCGCGCAAAACTTGGAAACTGGATCTGAGGCCCTCGGTACCGTCGAAAACGAGTCAAGGCGCGCGAATCATGTAAACGAGACCCGACGCCCTCGGTACCGCCGAAAACGATCCGGGAGCGTAAAACATGAAAACGGGACCCGACGACCTCGGTACCGCCGAAAATGAGTCCGGGCGCCCAAAACATGAAAATGAGACCCGACGCCCTCGGTACCGCCGATAACGAGTCCGGGTGCACAAAACATGAAAACGGGACCCGACGCCCTCGGTATCGCCGAAAACGAGTTCGGGCGCGCAAAACATAAAAACGAGACCCGACGCCCTCGGTACCGCCGAAAATGAGTTCGGGCGAGCAAAACATTAAAACGATACCCGACGCCCTCGGTACCGTCTAAAACGAGTCCGGGCGCGCAAAACATGAAAACGGGACCCGACGCCCTCGGTACAGCCGAAAACGAGTTCGGGCGCGCAAAACAAGAAAATGAGACACGACGCCCTCGGTACCGCCGAAAACGGAACCCGACGCCTTCGAGACCGCCGAAAATGAGTCCGGGCGCGCAAAACATGAAAACGGGAACCGACAACCTCGGTACCGCCGAAAACGAGTCCGGGCACGCAAAACGTGAAAACGGGACCCGACGCCCTCGGTATCGACGAAAATGTGTCCGGGCGCGCAAAACATGAAAACGGGAGCTGACGCCCTCGATTTCGCCGAAAACGGGACCGACACCCTCGAGACCGCCGAAAACGAGTCCGGGCGCGCAAAACATTAAAACGGGACCCGACGCACTCGATATCGTCGAAAACGAGTCTGGGCGCGCAAAACATGAAAACGGGACCCGACGCCCTCGGTACCGCCGAAAACGAGTCGGGACGCGCAAAACGTGAAAATGGGACCCGACGCCCTCGGTTCCGCCAATAATGAGTCCGGGCGCGTAAAACATGAAAACGGGACCCGACGAACTCGGTACCGTCGAAAACGGGACCCGACGCCTTCGAGATCGCCGAAAACGAGTCCGGGCGCGCAAAACATTAAAACGGGACCAGACGCCCTCGGTATCGCCGAACATGAGTCCGGGCGCGCAAAACATTAAAACGGGAACCGACAACCTCGGTACCGCCGAAAACGACTCCGGGAGCGCCAAACATGAAAACGGGAGCCGACGCCCTCGATATCGCCGAAAACGGGACCGACGCCCTCGAGACCGCCGAAAATGAGTCCGGGCGCGCAAAACATTAAAACGGGACCCGACGCAGTCCATGCCGAAAACGAGTCCGGGCGCGCAAAACCTGAAAATGGGACCCGACGCCCTCGGTACCGCCGAAAACGAGACAGGGACGCGCGAAACGTGAAAACGGGAGCCGACGCCCTCGGGACCGCCGAAAACGAGTCGGGGCGCGCAAAACATGGAAACGGGAGCCGACGCCCTCGGTACAGCCGAAAACGAGTCCGGGCGCGCAAAACATGAAAACGAGACCCGACGCCCTCGTTACCGCCGAAAACTAGTCCGGGCGCGCAAAACAAGAAAACGAAACACGACGCCCTCGGTACCGCCGAAAACGAGTCCGGGCGCGCAAAACTTGGAAACTGGATCTGAGGCCCTCGGTACCGTCGAAAACGAGTCAGGGCGCGCGAATCATGGAAACGAGACCCGACGCCCTCGGTACCGCCGAAAACAATCCGTGCGCGTAAAACATGAAAACGGGACCCGACGAACTCGGTACCGTCGAAAACGGGACCCGACGCCTTCGAGACCGCCGAAAACGAGTCCGGGCGCGCAAAACATTAAAACGGGACCAGACGCCCTCGGTATCGCCGAAAATGAGTCCGGGCGCAAAAAACATTAAAATGGGAACCGACAACCTCGGTACCGCCGAAAACGACTCCGGGAGCGCCAAACGTGAAAACGGGACCCGACGCCCTCGGTATCGACGAAAATTAGTCCGGGCGCGCAAAACATGAAAACGGGAGCCGACGCCCTCGATATCGCCGAAAACGGGACCGACGCCCTCGAGACCGCCGAAAACGAGTCCGGGCGCGCAAAACATTAAAACGGGACCCGACGCACTCCATGCCGAAAACGAGTCCGGGCGCGCAAAACATGAAAATGGGACCCGACGCCCTCGGTACCGCCGAAAACGAGACAGGGACGCGCGAAACGTGAAAACGGGAGCCGACGCACTCGGGACCGCCGAAAACGAGTCGGGGCGCGCAAAACATGGAAACGGGAGCCGACGCCCTCGGTACGGCCAAAAACGAGTCCGGGCGCGCAAAACATGAAAACGAGACCCGACGCCCTCGTTACCGCCGAAAACTAGTCCGGGCGCGCAAAACAAGAAAACGAAACACGACGACCTCGGTACCGCCGAAAACGAGTCCGGGCGCGCAAAACTTGGAAACTGGATCTGAGGCCCTCGGTACCGTCGAAAACGAGTCAGGGCGCGCGATTTCATGTAAACGAGACCCGACGCCCTCGGTACCGCCGAAAACGATCCGGGAGCGT
The DNA here is from genome assembly GCA_964058805.1 of Schoenoplectus triqueter. Classification (NCBI taxonomy): domain Eukaryota; kingdom Viridiplantae; phylum Streptophyta; class Magnoliopsida; order Poales; family Cyperaceae; genus Schoenoplectus; species Schoenoplectus triqueter. The sequence continues at coordinate 9,083 of CAXKVV010001001.1, read as the reverse complement.
AAAACATGAAAACGGGACCCGACGACCTCGGTACCGCCGAAAACGAGTCCGGGCGCCCAAAACATGAAAATGAGACCCGACGCCCTCGGTACCGCCGATAACGAGTCCGGGCGCGCAAAACATGAAATCGGGACCCGACGCCCTCGGTATCGCCGAAAACGAGTTCGGGCGCGCAAAACATAAAAACGTGACCCGACGCCCTCGGTACCGCCGAAAATTAGTTCGGGCGAGCAAAAAATTAAAATGATACCCGACGCCCTCGGTACCGTCTAAAACGAGTCCGGGCGCGCAAAACATGAAAACGGGACCCGACGCCCTCGGTACAGCCGAAAACTAGTCCGGGCGCGCAAAACAAGAAAACGAGACACGACGCCCTCGTTACCGCCGAAAACGAGTCCGAGCGCGCAAAACATGAAAACGGGACCCGACGCCCTCGGTACCGCCGAAAACGAGACAGGGACGCGCGAAACGTGAAAACGGGAGCCGACGCCCTCGGGACCGCCGATAACGAGTCGGGGCGCGCAAAACATGGAAACGGGAGACGACGCCCTCGGTACGGCCGAAAACGAGTCCGGGCGCGCAAAACATGAAAACGAGACCCGACGCCATCGTTACCGCCGAAAACTAGTCCGGGTGCGCAAAACAAGAAAACGAAACACGACGCCCTCGGTACCGCCGAAAACGAGTCCGGGCGCGCAAAACTTGGAAACTGGATCTGAGGCCCTCGGTACCGTCGAAAACGAGTCAAGGCGCGCGAATCATGTAAACGAGACCCGACGCCCTCGGTACCGCCGAAAACGATCCGGGAGCGTAAAACATGAAAACGGGACCCGACGACCTCGGTACCGCCGAAAATGAGTCCGGGCGCCCAAAACATGAAAATGAGACCCGACGCCCTCGGTACCGCCGATAACGAGTCCGGGCGCACAAAACATGAAAACGGGACCCGACGCCCTCGGTATCGCCGAAAACGAGTTCGGGCGCGCAAAACATAAAAACGAGACCCGACGCCCTCGGTACCGCCGAAAATGAGTTCGGGCGAGCAAAACATTAAAACGATACCCGACGCCCTCGGTACCGTCTAAAATGAGTCCGGGCGCGCAAAACATGAAAACGGGACCCGACGCCCTCGGTACAGCCGAAAACGAGTTCGGGCGCGCAAAACAAGAAAATGAGACACGACGCCCTCGGTACCGCCGAAAACGGAACCCGACGCCTTCGAGACCGCCGAAAATGAGTCCGGGCGCGCAAAACATGAAAACGGGAACCGACAACCTCGGTACCGCCGAAAACGAGTCCGGGCACGCAAAACGTGAAAACGGGACCCGACGCCCTCGGTATCGACGAAAATGTGTCCGGGCGCGCAAAACATGAAAACGGGAGCTGACGCCCTTGATTTCGCCGAAAACGGGACCGACACCCTCGAGACCGCCGAAAACGAGTCCGGGCGCGCAAAACATTAAAACGGGACCCGACGCACTCGATATCGCCGAAAACGAGTCTGGGCGCGCAAAACATGAAAACGGGACCCGACGCCCTCGGTACCGCCGAAAACGAGTCGGGACGCGCAAAACGTGAAAATGGGACCCGACGCCCTCGGTTCCGCCAATAATGAGTCCGGGCTCGTAAAACATGAAAACGGGACCCGACGAACTCGGTACCGTCGAAAACGGGACCCGACGCCTTCGAGACCGCCGAAAACGAGTCCGGGCGCGCAAAACATTAAAACGGGACCAGACGCCCTCGGTATCGCCGAACATGAGTCCGGGCGCGCAAAACATTAAAACGGGAACCGACAACCTCGGTACCGCCGAAAACGACTCCGGGAGCGCCAAACATGAAAACGGGAGCCGACGCCCTCGATATCGCCGAAAACGGGACCGACGCCCTCGAGACCGCCGAAAATGAGTCCGGGCGCGCAAAACATTAAAACGGGACCCGACGCACTCCATGCCGAAAACGAGTCCGGGCGCGCAAAACCTGAAAATGGGACCCGACGCCCTCGGTACCGCCGAAAACGAGACAGGGACGCGCGAAACGTGAAAACGGGAGCCGACGCCCTCGGGACCGCCGAAAACGAGTCGGGGCGCGCAAAACATGGAAACGGGAGCCGACGCCCTCGGTACGGCCGAAAACGAGTCCGGTCGCGCAAAACATGAAAACGAGACCCGACGCCCTCGTTACCGCCGAAAACTAGTCCGGGCTTGCAAAACAAGAAAACGAAACACGACGCCCTCGGTACCGCCGAAAACGAGTCCGGGCGCGCAAAACTTGGAAACTGGATCTGAGGCCCTCGGTACCGTCGAAAACGAGTCAGGGCGCGCGAATCATGTAAACGAGACCCGACGCCCTCGGTACCGCCGAAAACGATCCGGGAGCGTAAAACATGAAAACGGGACCCGACGACCTCGGTACCGCCGAAAATGAGTCCGGGCGCCCAAAACATGAAAATGAGACCCGACGCCCTCGGTACCGCCGATAACGAGTCCGGGCGCACAAAACATGAAAACGGGACCCGACGCCCTCGGTATCGCCGAAAACGAGTTCGGGCGCGCAAAACATAAAAACGAGACCCGACGCCCTCGGTACCGCCGAAAATGAGTTCGGGCGAGCAAAACATTAAAACGATACCCGACGCCCTCGGTACCGTCTAAAACGAGTCCGGGCGCGCAAAACATGAAATCGGGACCTGACGCCCTCGGTACAGCCGAAAACGAGTTCGGGCGCGCAAAACAAGAAAATGAGACACGACGTCCTCGGTACCGCCGAAAACGGAACCCGACGCCTTCGAGACCGTCGAAAATGAGTCCGGGCGCGCAAAACATAAAAACGGGACCCGACGCCCTCGGTATCGCCGAAAACGAGTCCGGGCGCGCAAAACATGAAAACGGGAACCAACAACCTCGGTACCGCCGAAAACGAGTCCGGGCGCGCAAAACGTGAAAACGGGACCCGACGCCCTCGGTATCGACGAAAATGTGTCCGGGCGCGCAAAACATGAAAACGGGAGCTGACGCCCTCGATTTCGCCGAAAACGGGACCGACACCCTCGAGACCGCCGAAAACGAGTCCGGGCGCGCAAAACATTAAAACGGGACCCGACGCACTCGATATCGTCGAAAACGAGTCTGGGCGCGCAAAACATGAAAACGGGACCCGACGCCCTCGGTACCGCCGAAAACGAGTCGGGACGCGCAAAACGTGAAAACGGGACCCGACGCCCTCGGTTCCGCCAATAATGAGTCCGGGCGCGTAAAACATGAAAACGGGACCCGACGAACTCGGTACCGTCGAAAACGGGACCCGACGCCTTCGACACCGCCGAAAACGAGTCCGGGCGCGCAAAACATTAAAATGGGACCAGACGCCCTCGGTATCGCCGAACATGAGTCCGGGCGCGCAAAACATTAAAACGGGAACCGACAACCTCGGTACCGCCGAAAACGACTCCGGGAGCGCCAAACATGAAAACGGGAGCCGACGCCCTCGATATCGCCGAAAACGGGACCGACGCCCTCGAGACCGCCGAAAATGAGTCCGGGCGCGCAAAACATTAAAACGGGACCCGACGCACTCCATGCCGAAAACGAGTCCGGGCGCGCAAAACATGAAAATGGGACCCAACGCCCTCGGTACCGCCGAAAACGAGACAGGGACGCGCGAAACGTGAAAACGGGAGCCGACGCCCTCGGGACCGCCGAAAACGAGTCGGGGCGCGCAAAACATGGAAACGGGAGCCGACGCCCTCGGTACGGCCGAAAACGAGTCCGGTCGCGCAAAACATGAAAACGAGACCCGACGCCCTCGTTACCGCCGAAAACTAGTCCGGGCGCGCAAAACAAGAAAACGAAACACGACGCCCTCGGTACCGCCGAAAACGATCCGGGAGCGTAAAACATGAAAACGGGACCCGACGACCTCGGTACCGCCGAAAACGAGTCCGGGCGCCCAAAACATGAAAATGAGACCCGACGCCCTCGGTACCGCCGAAAATTAGTTCGGGCGAGCAAAACATTAAAACGATACCCGACGCCCTCGGTACCGTCTAAAACGAGTCCGGGCGCGCAAAACATGAAAACGGGACCCGACGCCCTCGGTACAGCCGAAAACTAGTCCGGGCGCGCAAAACAAGAAAACGAGACACGACGCCCTCGGTACCGCCGAAAACGAGTCCGAGCGCGCAAAACTTAAAAACTGGATCCGAGGCCCTTGGTACCCTCGAAAACGAGTCAGGGCGCGCGAATCATGGAAACGAGACCCGACGCCCTCGGTACCGCCGAAAACGATCCGGGCGCGTAAAACATGAAAACGGGACCCGACGACCTCGGTACCGCCGAAAATGAGTCCGGGCGCCCAAAACATGAAAATGAGACCCGACGCCCTCGGTACCGCCGATAACGAGTCCGGGCGCACAAAACATGAAAACGGGACCCGACGCCCTCGGTATCGCCGAAAACGAGTTCGGGCGCGCAAAACATAAAAACGAGACCCGACGCCCCCGGTACCGCCGAAAATGAGTTCGGGCGAGCAAAACATTAAAACGATACCCGACGCCCTCGGTACCGTCTAAAACGAGTCCGGGCGCGCAAAACATGAAAACGGGACCCGACGCCCTCGGTACAGCCGAAAATGAGTTCGGGCGCGCAAAACAAGAAAATGAGACACGACGCCCTCGGTACCGCTGAAAACGGAACCCGACGCCTTCGAGACCGCCGAAAATGAGTCCGGGCGCGCAAAACATTAAAACGGGACCCGACGCCCTCGGTATCGCCGAAAACGAGTCCGGGCGCGCAAAACATGAAAACGGGAACCGACAACCTCGGTACCGCCGAAAACGAGTCCGGGCACGCAAAACGTGAAAACGGGACCCGACGCCCTCGGTATCGACGAAAATGTGTCCGGGCGCGCAAAACATGAAAACGGGACCCGACGCCCTCGGTTCCGCCAATAATGAGTCCGGGCGCGCAAAACATGAAAACGGGACCTGACGCCCTTGTTACAGCCAAAAACGAGTAAGGGAACGCAATACATGAAAACCAGACCCGACGCCTTCGGTACCGCCGAAAACGAGTTCGGGTGCGCAAAACATGAAAAAGGGACCCGACGCACTAGGTACCTCCGAAAACTAGTCCAGGCGCGCAAAACATTAAAACGAGACCCGACGCCCTCGGTACCGCCGAAAATGACTTCGGGCGCGGAAAACATGAAAACGAGACCCGACGCCCTCGGGACCGATGACAACGGGACCCGACGCCCTTGAGACCGCCGAAAATGAGTCCGGGCGTGCAAAACAATAAAACGGGACCCGACGCACTCGATATCGCCGAAAACGAGTCCGGGCGCGCAAAACATGAAAATGGGACCCGACGCCCTCGGTACCGCCGAAAACGAGTTAGGGAAGCGCAAAACGTGAAAACGGGAGCCGACGCCCTCGGGACCGCCGAAAAGGAGTCGGGGCGAGCAAAATATAGAAACGGGAGCCGACGCCCTCGGTACGGCCGAAAACGAGTTCGGGCGCGCAAAACATGAAAACGAGACCCGACGCCCTCGTTACCGCCGAAAACTAGTCCGGGCGCGCAAAACAAGAAAACGAGAGACGACGCCCTCGGTACGGCCGAAAACGAGTCCGGGCGCGCAAAACTTAGAAACTGGATCCGACGCCCTCGGTATCGCCGAAAACGATCCGGGTGCGTAAAACATGAAAACGGGACCCGACGACCTCGGTACCGCCGAAAACGAGTCCGGGCGCCCAAAACATGAAAATGAGACCCGACGCCCTCGGTACCGCCGATAACGAGTCCGGGCGCGGAAAACATGAAAACGGGACCCGACGCCCTCGGTACCGCCGAAAATGAGTCAGGGTGCGCAAAACATGAAAACGGAACCTGACGCCCTCGGTACCGCCGAAAATGAGTTCGGGCGAGCAAAACATTAAAACGATACCCGACGCCCTCGGTACCGTCGAAAACGAGTCCGGGCGCGCAAAACTTGAAAACGGGACCCGAGGCCCTCGGTACCGTCTAAAATGAGTCCAGGCGCGCAAAACAAGAAAACGGGACCCGACGCCCTCGGTTCCGCCAAAAATGAGTCCGGGCACGCAAAACAATAAAACGGGACCCGACGCCCTCGTTACCGCAAAAACCGAGTCAGGGAGCGCAAAACATGAAAACGGGAGCCGACGCCCTCGGTACGGCCGAAAACGAGTCCGAGCGCGCAAAACATGAAAACGAGACCCGACGCCCTCGTTACTGCCGAAAACTAGTCCGGGCGCTCAAAACAAGCAAACGAGACACGACGCCCTCGGTACCGCCGAAAACGAGTCCGGGCGCGCAAAACTTGGAAACTGGATCCGAGGACCTCGGTACCATCAAAAACGAGTCCGGGCGCGCAAATCATGGAAACGAGACCCGACGCCCTCGGTACCGCCGAAAACGAGTCCGGGCGCGCAAAACATGAAAACGAGACCCGACGACCTCGGTATCGCCGAAAACGAGTCTGGGCGCCCAAAACATGAAAACGAGACCCGACGTCCTCGGTACCGCCGATAAGGAGTCCGGGCGCGCAAAACATGCAAACGGGTCCCGACGCCCTCGGTACTGCCGAAAATGAGTTCGGGCGCGCAAAACATGAAAACGATACTCGACGCCGTCGAAACCGCCGAAAATGAGTTCGGGCGCGCAAAACATGAAAACGATACTCGACGCCCTCGATACCGCCGAAAACGGGACCCGACGCACTCGAGACCGCTCAAAACGAGTCCGGGCGAACAAAACATGAAAACGGGTCCCGACGCCCTCGGTATCGCCGAAAACGAGTCCGGGCGCGCAAAACATTAAAACGATAACCGACACCCTCGGTACCGTCTAAAACGAGTCCGGGCGTGCAAAACATGAAAACGGGACCCAACGCCCTCGGTACCACCGAAAATGAGTTCGGGCGCGCAAAACATGAAAACGATACCCGACGCCGGCGAAACCGCCGAAAATGAGTTCGGGCGCGCAAAACATGAAAACGATACTCGACGCCCTCGATACCGCCGAAAACGGGACCCGACGCGCTCGAGACCGCTCAAAACGATTCCGGGCGAACAAAACATGAAAACGGGTCCCGACGCCCTCGGTATCGCCAAAAACGAGTCCGGGCGCGCAAAACATTAAAACGATAACTGACACCCTCGGTACCGTCTAAAACGAGTCCGGGTGCGCAAAACGTGAAAACGGGACCTGACGCCCTCGGTACCGTCTAAAATGAGCCCAGGCGCGCAAAACATGAAAACGGGACCCGACGCCCTTGGTTCCGACAAAAATGAGTCCGGGCGCGCAAACCAATAAAACGGGACCTGGCGCCCTCGTTACCGCAAAAATCGAGTCAAGGAGCGCAAAACATGAAAACGGGAGCCGACGCCCTCGGGACCGCCGAAAACGAGTCGGGGCGCGCAAAACATGGAAACGGGAGCCGACGCCCTCGGTACGGCCGAAAATGAGTCCGGAAGCGCAAAACATGAAAACGAGACCCGACGCCCTCGTTACCGCCGAAAACTAGTCCGGGCGCGCAAAATAAGAAAATGAGACACGACGCCCTCGGTACCGCCGAAAACGAGTCCGGGCGCGCAAAACTTGGAAACTGGATCCGAGGCCCTCGGTACCATCGAAAACGAGTCCGGGCGCGCAAATCATGGAAACGAGACCCGACGCCCTCGGTACCGCCGAAAATGAGTCCGGGCGTGCAAAACATGAAAACGGGACCCGACACCGGCGAAACCGCCGAAAATGAGTTCGGGCGCGCAAAATATGAAAACGATACTCGACGCCCTCGATACCGCCGAAAACGGGACCCGATACACTCGAGACCGCTGAAAACGAGTCCAGGTGAGCAAAACATGAAAACGAGACCCGACGCCCTCGGTACCGCCGAAAATGAGTTCGGGCGAGCAAAACATTCAAACGATAGCCGACGCCCTCGGTACCGTCTAAAACGAGTCTGGGCGCACAAAACATGAAAACGGGACCCGACGCCCTCGGTACCGCCGAAAACGGGACCCGACGCCTTCGAGACCGCCGAAAACGAGTCCGGGCGCGCAAAACATTAAAACGATACCCGACGCCCTCGGTACCGTCTAAAACGAGTCCGGGCGTGCAAAACATGAAAACGGGACCCGACGCCCTCGGTACCGCCGAAAACGGGACCCGACGCCTTCGAGACCGCCGAAAACGAGTCCGGGCGCGCAAAACATTAAAACGGGACCCGACACCCTCGGTATCGCCGAAAACGAGTCCGGGCGCGCAAAACATGAAAACGGGAACCGACCACCTCGGTACCGCCGACAACGAGTCCGGGCGCGCAAAACGTGAAAACGGGACCCGACGCCCTCGGTATCACCGAAAATGAGTGCGGGCACGCAAAACATGAAAACGCGGACCGACGCACTCGGGTCCCATTTTCATGTTTTGCGCGCCCTCGGTATCTACGAAAACAGGACCCGACGCCTTCGAGACCGCAGAACACGAGTCCGGGCGCGCAAAACATTAAAACGGGACCCGACGCCCTCGGTATCGCCGAAAACGAGTCCGGGCGCGCAAAACATGAAAACGGGAACCGACCACCTCGGTACCGCCGAAAACGAGTCCGGGCGCGCAAAACGTGAAAACAGGACCGACGCCCTCGAGACCGCCGAAAATGAGTCCGGGCGCGCATAACATTAAAACGGGACCCGACGTACTCGGTACCGCCGAAAAAGAGTTATGGCGCGCAAAACATGAAAACGAGACCCGACGCCCTCGGGACCGCCGAAAACGGGACCCGATACACTCGAGACCGCTGAAAACGAGTCCGGGCGAACAAAACATGAAAACGAGACCCGACGCCCTCGGTACCGCCGAAAATGAGTTCGAGCGAGCAAAACATTAAAACGATAGCCGACGCCCTCGGTACCGTCTAAAACGAGTCCGGGCGCGCAAAACATGAAAACGGGACCCGACGCCCTCGGTACCGCCGAAAACGGGACCCGACGCCTTCGAGACCGCCGAAAACGAGTCCGGGCGCGCAAAACATTAAAACGATACCCGACGCCCTCGGTACCGTCT
>CAXKVV010001000.1:0-28755 GCA_964058805.1 Schoenoplectus triqueter | reverse complement strand
CTCGGCCGGGACGGGGCAATCTCTCGGCACGTGACACCAGATGTATTGCGGATAGGAGAAGAACTGTGCAAATGGTGGGGAGTTGACATCATACATGGATGCATTGTCACTGCAATCAACGGCAAGATTGGTGGCTTTTTGTTCTTGCACGAGTGCTCTCTTCTGGGCTTCTAGGGATTGGAGGAGTTGCTCCAACTCCTTCACAAAATCAATTGCCCCACCAACAATCGAAGCTTGGTCACCCTTGAGCAGAAAAATCATAAAATATTAATTATACAAGTTATTCTCTATTACATATAGAATGAATTAGTACTTGCTATTAATGAGGTAACGATTGGGGGCCGCCTTAAATGCACTTTGATAAATGTGGATAATATCAGTTGCTTTCCAGTTGAGCATATATTTATTGAATATTATATGCTTGAGATAAAAGTCATTAATATAAAAATCTATTAATAAAAAAAAATCACGTAAACAGAGGAAGCTGGTCCTGTAGTTAGAGAATAATACTATTCATAAAGAACTTATATGAGTTATGACAACCTAGCTTTTCTTGTGTAGGGAAAGATTCCCTCCATGAACTGCAACGTATGTTTTCTGGAAGCCAACATGAAAGAGACAAGGGGAGAATTTAAAAAGGATCAGAGGAATGCCTTTAGACATGTATGGTTTTTTCAATCAACAGTCAGCAAAAAGTAATTCTTCCATACTAAAAGCATAAAATGTTATAAAATAAAAGTCCAAAAAAATTGTATAAGAATTTTGCCAAAAATGCAACAATGCCGCTTAAGTTTGAGCAACAAAGTACAACTATTTTTTTACTAAACATATTTAAATTATATTGCTTAATTAAATGGGTTTCAAAATATTTAGGGTGTCTCAATATATTCTTGCCTTTATTCATCTGTTGCAAAAAAAAAACTTAATTTGTTGAACTTATGGATGCTTTGTAAAATTCATATTTTGTTTAATATATGATCAGTTGGTATTGACTAATCACGAACTAACCTTAAAAAAAATATATGGTGCTTAAAATTACTGAAACTTTGAATGAAATATCCTTTCAGTATATATTTCATATTTAATTTAACAAACTTATAAGCTTGAGCAAATTAGGATAAAATGCCCGAAGATGGAAGTGATGCCGGTATAAATGTATGACTCTTGCTCAAGGATAACAGAACTAACTCATTTCTTGTGTACCCAATTCATGCTCAGAAAATTAATTATGCCCGGAATTAACGTTCGAATGAAGACCCACAAAAAAATAAACATATAAACAAGAAGACTTATCAAAGGTAAATTAAGATAAAAATGATGAATCAGAAAAATACTCTTTGAATATATGAATCTGGCATGAGCGACCGCAACACAGACAGATACTCATTCATCTGACGCCGACGGTTCCTTTCAACAGCAATGTGCGTCATCCGTTGACTCTCAGCATCCTCCTTATTCTTGCAAGTCCTTGCTCTCCGCCTCCTCTTCCTCCTGCTTGGCACCGCTGTCTGTGCTTCAGTGGTTACAGTGCTGCCAGCTAGGATTGTGTTTACTGGTGGCACGCAAACCAGACTCACCTTGCCAGCTGCCTCCAGTTCAGCATTGTTGAGCAATATGCTTGCCGTGGAGGTGGGGTAGTTAATTTGAAGTGCTTGCGAGGCATTGATAGTGTCATATATGAGGAAGTTTGGGTGGTCATTTGAGGCTAGTGTTTCTAGTGTCATGGCTTTTTGATTTTCGCGATCGCTTGTGTGTGTCTTGACCGAGTTTCAGAGGTTAGTAGCTTGTTTTTTTGAGTGCTGCACTTTTCACATCTCTCTGCTTAAATCTCACAATTGGACTTAAGGTGTTGGGTGCATTGTCTTCGAAAGAAAGAAAAGGTGAGAGAGGATAATACTACAAACAATTGGCACCAAAAGCCCACTTTAGAGAGGAAAAAAGGTGTGTGTGTCAGTGTGTGTGTTGGGGGTGGGGGTGGGGGGGTCTGGATTTGAGAGTCGTTGCAATGGTGTAGAAAAGAAGATTACACGCGCGTGAGGAGGCAAGAAAAGGTAGAGACCTTTTAGTGTATCAATTAAAAATTAGGATAAAATAAGAAATGAAACAAATCAAGATCTAGTTCTCATTCTGTGTTGGATGGGCTATATATCTCTACGTATAATAACAGCGGAGCAAAAGCTCGTGATGCATTGTTGAATAAAATATTTTGACAGATATTTTGCTTAATAAATTTAATTAAATTATATATTAATTATAAAAACTTGCTGAAATGATAAATTTCTTGGTTGAAATGTATTAAAAAAAAGAATTGCTTGACGTGAAGTTGATAATAACTAATAAGAATACTAAATCAATATTAAATACAAGACGCAACAAATCGTTTCAAAATTGAATAGTACATTTATTTTCTCGTTGTTATTGTATCCTCGAATTATTAATCAGCATTGTTCATAATAAAAAGTTCGCTCAATATATAATATATATCCACTACACCACAAATAGGCTTTTACAGCGGTTATTTCTCCAGTTAGCAGCGGTTGTACAACCGCTGTTATTGGGAGCGCTGCAAAGTTTAACAGCGGTTTTATTGAAAACCGCTGCAAACTGTTTACAGCGGTTCTTATATACAACCGCTGCCAAATAAAATTGACAGCGGTTTTTAAGGTAAAAACCGCTATAAATATAACCTTTTACAGCGGTTTTTACCTTAAAAACCGCTGTAACATTATGTTTGCAGCTGTTGTTTCGCACAAACGCTGTAAATTTATTTTACTGTAATTTTTTTTTAAATTCGTTTGCAGCGGTTTCTTCGTAAAAACCGCTGTAAAATGTTTTTTTTAATTGTTCTTTTTATTTATGTAAATGTTTGCAGCGGTTTTTTCATAAAAACCGCTGTAAATGTTTTTTATTTTATTTTTTTAAAATTCTTTTGCAGCGGTTTCTTCGTAAAAACCGCTGTAATTTTTTTTTAAATTGTTCTTTTTATTTCTGTGACTAGCCCATATATGCTAGCCATATATAATATTTTCATCATTTTCACAAAAACAATAATAACTATATTTAATTACTAATTAACTATATCTAATTAACTAATTTATCTAACATACACATAATATAACAAAATATAACAAATATTTACAAAATATTAAAACTTGATAAAAAAATGTCAAAACAAAGAAATCACAAACTCAACCCAAAGTTTTTTTACTTCCTCGTACTCGGTCGATGTTAAAGGATTGTAGGTTTCGATGCTCTGAAAAAAGAAAAAATGATTAGTATGTAAATATATATTGAAAAAACTAATAAATTTAATTATGTATATTTTATTTCTACTCACCTTAGGAAAACCATTTAATGGATAATTTCTGATGATTTCAATCATGTTCCGCATGACATAATATCCGCACTCATTGCCGCTAGGTTGTGTAGGGCACTAATAATAATTATAAATATAACAATAATAGGTTAATACACATAATTATGCATGAATGTACAAGGAAATTATTAATTATAATTAATCGTAACGCTAATTATATAATATGTAACCATACCGGAATCTGTCGAAAATCCAATGGATCATTTACTCCCACAAGTTTACTTGAGTTGCACAGTTGCCAATAACGCTTGCACCCCCTGCAAGTGAATTTTTAAGATTTGTACAAATGTTTGAAAATTGAACAAGTATAAGAATACTTACGCATTCAGAGCAAACTTGAGTGTCAACTCCGAATGATTGACTATGAGGTTCATTGAATTCGCATAATATAATATGCAGCTATGATAATGCACAACAAGAAGAATCCAATGTTTGCTACAATTAAAGGCTTATTAATTAGATGCAAAATATATATAAAGGATAATTAACTAGGGTTTTAGAATAAGATCGAGTAATTCTTACTCCTGTATATACGGCAAAAAGATGTATTCATCATCCTTCGTAAACTCTGCAACTCGTAACACGTATTTCGTCGTTGTTTTACCATGATCCAGATTCATTAGTATAGGTGAGCACAAGATAGGATCCATAATCTTAAATCTCGTGTAGGTAATGAAATCCATCAAATTCTTGCAATACCTACATACATATACATATATCGATTGTTACCACATATATAATAAATTATTATTAACAATCGAGATAGTTGTTTTGAAATTACTCACCAACACCAAATCTGCATGGTCTGTGTGGAGACCCAATCATCCGTGAAGACTTCCATGATTTCATTCATGGTTAGCAACATTTGGTAAGGTTCTGTGCCCTTGTCATACACACGGAACAAATCAACGGGGAAAGTTAGCGTGAACTGAGTTTCACCTGGGAAATGATAATCAATTGTTAAATAAATTGTAGAGAATAGAAACGATTATCAATGACCCAATTAGCTTGACAAATCACCTGACGGCTGGAACATCAGAACAGAGTGTAGAGTATGATAATAACTCGCCTTTCCGGCCATGATTTCATCAGGAATCAGCGATTGTGGCCCAATCTCGGACCCCGCGCTTGGCGCCGTCTTATCCTTGGGCTTTTTATTTTTTTGGCCATCTTTCGGGTCTTTTCGGGTGTCCCCTGTACATAATTAATAATATATATATATATATATATATATATATATATATAATAAACAGTGCATGCTTGGAAATTTACGAGTTTAGTGAAAAAATTGATTACCTGACCGGACAGAAGCACCAAATGTCTCGGCCATGCAAGAATGTATCCATGATTCCTCTCCACTTCCTCCTCCTCCTCCTCAGCTGGGATAGGCACCTTGTACTTGCCGCCTCCCTCTAGGACCATGGTGAGCTGTATCCTATAGCAATCTGCTGGGAGAGGAGAGCCGTGAATGACATCTCCCTGAACGGTCGGGAACACCTTACCATGTGCCACCGGTACAGTTTCATTCTCTACCTCGACAAGAAGGGTGCATAGTGTGGTAACCTATAATAATTAAGTTAATCCTACAATCAAAAACACGATATATATATATATATATTTACATGTATATTCTATTTTAATATCTATGCGATTACCTGAATGTCCAACATCTGTCCATTGAGTGGGTTTGAGCTAACCTGAGTGGTTGGACGGGAAGGCTGAGTAGACGGGGATGCAACATTAGTGTCTTTAGTACCGTTATGCTGCAATGCCGCTGTCAATTGTTCGATCAGCTTTTGTTGTTGTAGTAGTGTGGCCTCGAGCTGCAAGGACAAGGAAGATTCAGTGAGATTTTATAGCAAAAATGATTTGATATGAATTACTTACATTTTCAAATCTTTTGTTGCAGCTATCGTGATTGGTGTCACTCCGTCGTTTGCCCTTTCCGTACACATCTTTAATGGTGACGTACCCCTGCGAATGCCCCCTCAGCCTCCCGGGATGCTCAGGCTTCCCAATAGATACGGAAAGAGCATCATTGTAACGGTCCTCGATAAAAGACCCCGACTTCATCTCATCAAGCTTCTCCACCTACAAAAAAAAATAAAAATTATATGTTGTACACACATTTCTTGCAAGCTTTTATTAAATTTTAATTAGTACAATATGTAACTAATAACGTACTAGCCGCCTATGAAGCTCCTCCGCTTCGGGACCTTGAACATGGAGCTTCCCATCTTGCTTCTTTCTATTTGCTCTTCCCCTCAAAAACCTCCAAGCTCTTGGGTGCTCAGAATAACTGATTCCTGTCGAGGACGAAACCGAATAAATCAGTTCGTCCTTATCCCAACTCGGCTCAGCGGATTTGTAGCCACCTGACCCAAGCTTATGAGGGTTTTTGTTCTGTGCGGCCGCCTTTTTCCCTCGCTCACTTGAAGCCTTCAATTAATTGAATCAAACAAATGATTCATATATATATATATATATATATATATATATATATATATAGATAGATATGTTGTTAGATATAACATAAATTAGCAAACAAGGTTTTTTATTTATACCAAAAATTCCGAGGTTTGCTTCGCGAGTTTGAACTCTTCCCAATCCGAATCAAGTATGCCCCACTCGTCACATGGGCTTCGATCTTTCAACATGAATTGTCTGTATAAATGTCCCCTCCAGTTTCGATACAGATTGCCCATGCTTATCAAACACTGATGTTTATGTGTGTCATCCTTTATGTTCCAAACATTTTGCAAAAAAACAATTGAATCGTGACTTATAAATTCAAAAACTGAGTTGAAAGTTAAACATAAATTGTAGATGTCTAATGTTATACCTTCACATCATTCCACATCGTGTCCTTCAATTTGGGGTCGACTTGCTTCCATTTGTGACCCGTGCATGACAGATGCGACCTCGGCACATACGAGAGGTGTGCCTGAAAGTTCGCCCTACTTGGCCCGGTAGGCACACCTTCCTCGCTAAACTCGATGTATCTTGTGTGCTGGGGCGTTTGCAATAGTTTCTGCAGGTTCGCTCTCGATCTCTTGCTGTAGGAACACTCTTCCTTCGAGTGTTGAGTCTCGTCATGTCGGTCGTTTTCATCCGACGACATGTCTCCATTCAAAAAATCCAATTACCAAAAAAATTAGTGAATTTCATAATTAAAAACTCCACGTCGCAATGTTGTACATATAAGCCATTTAATGGAAAATACTGATCAAATCAAAATAAAATTTCTCAACAAAATTAAAAGGAACACAATGTATAATACTAGATAAAACACTTGTATGTTAATGCTTTTCCCTCTCAAAACCACAACTATGCGTCTCATCAATGCCTATTAGTTCTACCACTGTAGACCTATATATTAGCAATCAACACATGGTAATGATTACCCCTGATAATTTCAAAGGAAGCACAATGAAAAATAAACAGACAAAAGCCAATAAGTTCTTATCTGTTTGTGTTAAGCGTATCATACATTCGTATAATGGATGTGTTCATTGAGCATATATGAGTCTAAAAAGAGAAAAAAAAATCAAAAAATGATTTACTGTGTTGCGGCGGTGCAAGGCAGGGGCGAGGCAGGGGCGAGGCGGGGGCTAGGTAGCGGTGCGAGGCGGGGCGGGGCCGAGGCAGCGGCGCGAGGCGGGGCGGGGCCGAGGCAGCGGTGCGAGGCGACGCAGCGGCTTGAGGCGGGGGCTAGGTTTTCCAGGAGCTGGTGTGGGAAAGGGGAGAAAGGTTTGGATAATGATTCAAAAATAAAATGATTAGAAATGTTCTATTGTGTTCCTCGACCACCCATTTCTCTGTCTTCAAGGGATTTTGTTCTTGTAACTCGGCCTTGTGTATATCCACGTAAGGACCAACCTCAGTGAGTTGCTGTAATACTTTGAGATGTGCTTGTTCTCGTCGTTGTTGACCGGGCGAAAATGAATCTTTTCCAATTGTGCCAACACCTGTTAGTCTACCTTCGTGACGAGACTCGGGAACGCCAATGGATTCAACCCCTTTGAGATAATCAATGTAGAACTCGATTACCTCTTCAGCTATTTTCCCTTCGACAATACTACCCTCAGGCTTAGATCTGCTACGGACCATCCTCTTTAGTTGACCCATTGCTCTCTTAAAAGGATACATCCAGTGTAAAAACATCGGACCGCACAGTTTTATCTCCCTAACCAAATGAACGGTTAAATGAACCATAATATCAAAAAATGATGGAGGAAAAAGCATCTCAAACTCGCATAGGGTCGCCACAACATCCCTTTGAAGCGCATCTAATTCATTTGGGTTTATCACTTTCGAGCATATCTTATTGAAGAAGAAACAAAGTTTGACGATTGAGCGCCTAACATCCTAGGGAAGAATTCCTCGAATCGCCACTGGTAGCAACTGAGTCAATAAAACATGACAATCATGTGATTTCAATCCAATCAATCTCATTTCTCCGATCGACACCTTTGAGGATATGTTGGATGAATACCCGGTTGGAACCTTAATGGATTGGAGACACCCCAATAAACTGAGTTTCTCTTTTCGTGATAACATATAGCATGCCACCGGCAGAAATGTCCGTTTACCATCCTCTTCTACAGGGGCTAGCTCTGACCACATACCCATTTCTACCATATCTTGTCTTACTTTGATACCGTCTTTTGTTTTTCCCGGTATGTTCAACAGTGTACCATACAAATTCTCAAATATATTCTTAATGATGTGCATCCCATCCAAACAATGTCTGACGTCTAAATCACGCCAGTAATCAAGATCCCAAAAAATAGATCTCTTCTTCCAGATTTCTTCCTTCTCTTTTTGTTTTTCTTCTTTACTTTTTTTTTGTTTTCTTTTACCGAATTCGACATTTTTATCCTTCAATTTTTCAAACATTTGCACTCCAGTCAATGGCACAGGCGCTCTATCATTTTTGATTTTTCCATTAAATTCTTTTGTCATTTTTCGATACGGATGTGGACGTCGCTTTGGCAACCTAGACAGGAACTTGCGATGTCCTAGATACACAGTCTTTTTTGTTTTTTTAACCAAATGGAGCATGTGTCTTCTTGACATATAGGACATGCTCTAGCACCTTTTGTCTTAAAACCCGATAAGTTACCATATGCAGGAAAATCATTAATTGTGCATAAAAGCATGACAAAGAGGGTAAAAAACTCTTTCCGATATGCATCCCATACTCTCGCTCCTTTCTCCCACAAACTTTTAAGTTCTTCGATCAAAGGAGCCAAGAACACATCTATATCGTTACCCGGCTGTTTAGGACCTGAAATCATCAACGGCATCATTATGTACCTTCTCTTCATGCACAACCAAGGAGGGAGGTTGTAAATACACAACAACACTGGCCAGGTACTGTGACGGCTACTCATGTTTCCGTACGGATTCATTCCGTCGGTACATAATCCTATTCTCAGATTTCTCGGATCGCTGGCAAAATCACCGTGTTTTATATCAATGCTCGTCCATTCGGGAGAATCAGCGGGGTGTCTAAGCATTTCATCTTCTTTTCTGCATTCTACATGCCACAATAATAATTTTGCGTCTTTTGGATTCGAAAAGAGACGTTGCAACCTCGGAAGTATCGGTAAATACCAAATAACTTTTGCATTAGCGCCTTTCGTACTTTCAATCTCATCGCTTTTCTGTTTATACCTTGAAGCGTTACATTTCAAGCATTTCTTCAAATCTTTGTGCACTCCTCGGAATAACATACAATCATTTGGACAAACGGGAATTCTCTCTGCTTCCATCATCAAAGGACACAATATTTTTTTCGCCTTGTACGTCGAATCAGGTATCTCATTATTTTCAGGAAGGATTTCTTTCAAAAGCTCGAGTAACGACGTAAAACTCTTATCGCTCCATCCATTCTTTGCTTTCAAGTTATACAATTTAAAAACGGTGATAGTTTTTATAAGTTTCGTACCGGGATATAACGGTATGCTCATTTCTTTACCTAAATTTTCAAACATTTCGGGAATATCAGCAAACTCAAGTTCAACATCATACATCATTTCATCCAAATTATCATTAATACAGTACTGATCATCATCTAAATTTTGTACATCAATCTCAATATTTTTACATCTCAATTCTTCCCGTACATCATCCCGTACATCAATACCTGAATCCATATTATTTTCAGCCCCCAATTCTTCATGTACATCAATACCCGAAGCTACATTCCCTACATATTCTTTGGGCTCTCCGTGCCTTACCCATCGGGTGTACCCAGATTCAAATCCATTAGAAATTAAATGATCTTCCAAAACTTTGATAGTGGGTTGTCTCAGAACATTCTGGCACTTTCGGCAAGGACAAGGAAAATGTCGCTCACCAGTCACACTTTGATTTTTCCTAGCACATTCTAAAAATTCATTAAGTCCGATCATATATTCATCTGTGTCTCGTCTGCCATACATCCAACTTCTTTGAATCCATCTGAAAAGGTTAAAAATGTGTACATGTCATATATCTGGTATAAGGTCCGCATTTGGTTTCGGGCTGGCCAACCATCCTAACCCACTCTTTGAATACTTTGTCTCATTAGCGAGCATACACTCTTTCATCTGGTGTTTGAGAAAAATTCGGCAGCATTTCCCCTAAGCTCCCCGCGTACGTCAACACACAATTGCATGTGCGTACGTACTCGTGGGAACAAAAGGGAAATCACTGAACTGAATCTTTCTCATACACCAGATCAACGAGCGTACGCTCACTAAACCTAAATGAGACAGAGTATTCAAAGAGTAGTCCCAAACGGGGACTATTCGAGATTAATCCCTATTGGATTAATCTCGAATGGGTACCGACCTAAATTAGCTAAAGTTCCGGTGAATTGGTCATACATGACAATACTACTAAATTATAATGCATCAATTATATGTTCTAAAATTAACAAAATTAATGCATAATCAAATACAAAAATTATTTAAGCAAATGATCAATTAAAGATCAGAAATTAACCTTAACACTCGCCGCAGCCCGCTGCGCGCCACTGCCCGGTCCGCTTCCGATCACCCGCTCCAATCACCCGCTCCGATCCGCTTCCATTACCCACTTCGTTTGAGAGAAGATAGAGGAGAAGTTTGTTGTTGAGACAGCAAGACAAGAGAATAAAAATTTTGATTAAATTTGATGAAATTTTCTGTTATTTCGAGCTCAAAAAAATGCTCAAATTCGGAGCTCAATTAATGGTGGCGGCTGCTGGTTGGGGGAGAGAGAGAGTAACTATAGGGCAGCAGTATTTATTAGGAAATTTACAGCGGTTTTCAGTTAAAAACCGCTGTAAATGGTTTTACAGCGGTTGTTAACTGAAAACCGCTGCTAAATTTACAGCGGTTGTTAGCTAAAAACAGCTGTAAATCTGTAAAACCATTTACAGCGGTTTTTAACTGAAAACTGCTGTAAATGGTGCGCTGCAAAAGGTGTTTTCTGGCGTAGTGATCCTAATTAATTATATTATTACCGCATATATATATGAGTTGTTCTGTATGAAAACATGACATTCATCGTATATTCATAAATTATAATAGATTTCTTTTATCGATGCAACACTTAATATATAATTTAGTACGTAATTGTGATTAGAGCAACAAACTATTTTCTTAGGGTATGTTTGGATGGCACGAGAACAGCAGAATAGCTGATGTTTTCGAAATAAAAATAGCAACGGTGCAATCAAACGTAAATTTAGTGTTCCGGAACAGTGAGAATAGCTACTATTCTGCTATTCCGAGGAGGATATGAAATAGCTGCTGTTCTTCTAAACTCTCCGTTACTATTTCAAATAAACAATCCAAACAACATTCCTATCATTCGGAATAACATCACCTTTTTATTATTCTCGCGTTAACCAAAAAATCACTATTTCACGCTAATCGAAAAATCATTATTTTTTCACTATCCTTACTATTCTCAATTCTTTTATTCTTACATTATTCTTTGCACGATCCAAACATACCCTAAATATATCCATAATAAGTTCTAATCATGTCTTCTCAAGAGTTAAGACCTCGTGAAACTAATTTTGAATTTGGAACTTGATAATATACATAATTAATCTAGATTAAAGTTAGACACTTTATTGTTGGCCATATGGCACAACCACAGGAGAACTTCACTTGTTGTCTTGCACAAAGCTCTTTAGAAGTGGAGTCGGGATTTTAGATTCGAGGGAGCTGAAATTGAAAGGATTAGATATTTATTACACAAAAAAAATATATTAAAGAAGAGTTAGATATATAAAATTTTGATTTTTTTTTTCAAAATTATACATGTTTTTTAGATATTTTTAAAAATTTTGAAGGGGCCACCCAACTCTTTCAAAATTATCCGCCCTGCTCTCTCTGAATCTCCCTTACCCTCTCTTTTCTCTCTCATTTAAAGATGCTCTCAAAAGAAAATGCGACCCATGTCTTTGAACTATGGTGGGAGATTGGGAGACCCTATACAAGATGTCATATGTGGATATGATTATCCGCACGGAGCCAAAAAATAAAGCTGGTAAATGGCAGGTGGATTTCTGAATTTACACAAAAGTATCGGCTGCTGCGTAAATTTTGCCCACGGAAAGATGAGAAAGGGGTGGAAAAGAAAAGAGCACATTGAACAGTGAGGGAATGCCGACAGAGACCACAAACCAATATGTAGTTTTTGAGTTGCATGTATCATGTCTCCACAAATATTTGAGGTGACAAATTATAATTAGATTCAACTGAATTTGAATTTGATCCGATCCGATTCGATCTGTCCGATTATTTTCATATTATATTATGATTTTTTTTTATTTTTAAAATCTAAATGGTCAATCCGAACTACTTAAAATAATTTACATATAAAAATTTAGTTGGAGACTAAATTTAATATTTTTTAAAATTTCTTATTTTTTAGATAGTTAGAAAATGATTTTATTTTATTATTATGAGTCATCCAAAAAAAATAATTTTCTAACTATTCAAAATAAGTAAAAAAAATATAAAATTAGTCTTCAATTATATTTAATATATAAATCATTTTGAGCAGTTCAGATTGACCTTTTAGTTTTGAGAATGAAGAAATAATCCATGGCACGAAATCTAGCCAAACTATTATATATGCATAGAACCATATCTCAACTCATATATCATAATCTCTATATAGTACTGTTAATTATAAATATCCAACCTACAGTTAATCCCTGAAAAATAGATTTTTTTCTTAAGATAAAAAAATAGAAGGTTAAGTTATCCAACTTTAAATATATAAAAGTTTTAAATAAAAATGAATATCCCACACAAAGAAGCTTAATTGTTATAGCAAAGACTAATAATAGTTGTTCTATGTTTAGCCCTCTTATTTAATTTTACAATTAACTAGCTAGGAATATATATATATATATATATATGTTAAGCTCTCAAGTAGTGTATATATATATATATTTATTTATTTATTTCATTCCCTCTTCTATATGAAACATTTTACTTGCTTGTTCGAAAATAATTTAATTATAATTAAGGAAAAAAATAGATAGGCAGTTGAGAAAAAAAGGAAAACAAAAATCAAAAGCCAAATTAAACTCATGATACTTTTAGTTATTCATCAACTCTTTTCTTCACTTTATTTTATGTAAAAAGTCTAAGCCGGCAAAATAATTCAAAGAAAGAAGAATGCACTGACAGTAAATTAATATGTCAATAAATTACTTATCTTTCAAGATGAAGTAGAATGAATCGAATTTCGGAGTGAAGGCTGCCAAACGCAGGAAGTTTGACTGAGTTCCTTCAAAATTCCATTAACAATTAATCAGCCAACCATATTCGGAAGTTTTTTGTTTCATTTAATTTCTTTTTCACAATCTTCCTGAGAAGTGGGAACCAATTCGCCGCCCATTTTCTCATGTTAAGTCATTTTCTTCCGAAAAAAGCTAGCAAATTTATTTTAAAAATATAAAATTTAATTTGCTAATATAATTTTATATAAATATTAAATTAAACACTTTAGATTAATTATATCTAATTTAAAATTATAGATTTCAAAACACACTAGTCACTATACTTCATAAAACAACATATTATAGAAGCTAGGATGAAATTTCCTAGGACCACTTGACTCTTTTCAAGAAGTAAAACCTTTTGACTATGGCCAAGCCTTCGGATTGAAGTTCATTGGAAGCTCTGTCCAAAGCAGAATCTTCAAACAACTCTGGTCTTTGTTTGAGTTCCATCAAGAAAAAAAAAGGCTAAAGTTATATATATATATATATATATATATATAGAAACTAGCATGCTCTTAGGAATATGAAACCTCTTTATAATTCTACTCAAAAAATATATTAAATTATTTTTAAATTTTGATTTATCACTCTCATTAAATTCTTCATATTGAAATCTTATGGGGTACAAAAGAAAATTTTGGGATGTTTCGAATTTTCAAAGTCACTGTTTTTAATTTTTTAAAATAATATAAGAATAATATATATTATATAATTATTTTTAGAGTTGATTTTAAAAAATAAAAAAATAGTTATGCTATGGTTAGTCTTGAAGTACAAAATATTTTTGTATTTCATATCGTATCTCTCATTTTTAAATTCAAAATACCGATCCAACTGTTAAAAGCGTTCTTCATATTAAAATATGTTTGGAAACCAAATTATATATTTTTTAGAAATTTTTTCCTATTTTTTTTGAGGATTAGAAAATCATTCTTATTAAAAATCATAAACTCAACACATTTTTATCCCCTAAAAATATATAATTTTTTTTTCTAAAAAATGTAAAATTTGGTCTCCAAATATATTTCAATATGGAGAACACTTTTAACGGTCGGATCAATATTTTGAATTCAAAAATGGGAGATATGACGCGGAGTAAAAAAAATATTTTGTACTTCATGACTAACCATAGCATAATTCTCTCTCTCTCTCTCTCTCTCTCTCTATATATATATATATATATATATATATGGAGATCATATGGTGCTTCGCGAAGCAAAGAGGTTTTTGGCTTCGGCCTAAAAAATCTCACAAAATAAAAGTTTAAATTGCCAATCTAATTCATCCAACATATGTTGCATATTTAAATCTTATTGAATACCAAATTTTATTACATTTGGAGCTTTCGAACTATTTTTTTGGGTTTTTCAAAAATACCCCAAAAATAATTTTAAAATAATGATAGGTGCACCTAAAAATTATCATCTGTCAAAAATTCAAAAAAAATTTATGAAGCTCCAAAAATTATAAATTTGGTATTCAGCAAGTTTTCAATATCTAGATTATTGTAGACTAATATTGATATTTTAAGTTTTTGGTATATGTGATATAAAATCGAAGCAAAATACCTCATTGCTTCGCCAAGTACAATAAGGTCTCCATATATATATATAGAAAGTCGAAAATATAACGCGTTGTACGGATACGTATGTACATGGCATAAGAATCTCAAATTTTAAGTAGAAAATTACCGATAAGAACCGTTCAATTTATTCTTCATATCAAACTCTTATAGAAAATCAAATTTTATATTTTAAAAAAAATTCCTATTTTTTGGGTGAAGAGAAAGTTGCTTGACTTGAGGATTTTGGATCCTCTAATAGTGATGATTTTCTTCCTACCCAAAAAACAAATAAATTTAGATTTTGTACAAGAGTTTTATATGTTGAACAAATCAAATGGTTTGGATCGGTTACTTTTAATTTGAAGTTTGAGATTTTGACATAGTGTTTAGATGTATCCATACAACGCATTGCATTTTAGACAACCTATATATAAAGAGAGTAAAACTAATGTGCTCCAAGGAGAGCCCCTCCATGATTCTATCACACAAAAAATATATGAAATCATCTTAAAATTTTGATTTATGACTCTCATTAAATTTTTTATATTGAAATCTTACGAGGTACAAAAATTTAGGGTGTTTCGAGGTTTTTAAGTCACTATTTTTAATTTTTAAAAATAATGTACAAACATTAAATATTAAAAAAATAAAAAAAGTGATTTAGAAAACTTAAAGTACCTCAAATTTTTATATCCCATAAGATGTTCATATGAAGAATTTAATGAGAGCGATAAATCAAAATATGAAGACCATTTGACATACTCTTTACTATGTATATATGTATATATATATGTATATATATATATGTATATATATATATATTATCGTTAGTCATGAAGTACATAATATCTTAGTATATCACGCTATAATCTATACTATAAATCAATAGATTCTATACTATATAAGTGATAGGTATCATTAAAGAGGATCATTCAAACTCTTAACTATTTCTCTAAATTGTTTAGATATAGTTTTTTATATCTCTTATTTCTGTATTTAAAACACCAATCCAACAATTCAATGTGTTTTTCATATTAAAATATGCTTGAAGATCAAATTTTATATTTTTTGAGATTTTTTCTATTTTTTTGTGGGATAGAAAATATATTAAGTTTTTGATTTTCAACACTAACGATTTTATAGTCCTTGAAAAAAATATTTTTTTTTCAAGAATCATAAAATTTGATCTCCAAGCTTATTTTTAGTATGGAGATCTCTTTGATTGGTTGGATCGACTTTTTGAATTCAAAAATGAGAGATATGACGCGAAGTAGAAATTATTTTTTATACTTCACGACTAATGGTAGTATAACTCTCTCTATCTCTCTCTGACTTTCTATTTGGACACTTCACCAAAATTTATCTCTCTCGCTCTCTCTCTCTCAAATGTTATGGTGCTATGCAAAGTAAAAAACCATTTTTACTTTGAATTTAGATTTCACATCCCGATGGCTCAAATGGTCAATCTAAATTGCTCAATAATTACTTTCTGTTAATATCTCGTGGGATATTAAATTTTATGATTTTTTGAGCTCTCTAACTATTTTTTAAATTATTTTTATATATAGCCATGCTTAACATAAGAAAATAATTCATTTTAGAGCTATTTTTAAAATAATTTTAATAATAATATACTTGAAGCCCAAATTATATATTTTTTTAATTTTTTTACGAGTAGAAAATGCATTAAGTGTATAATTTTCCATAAGAACGATTTTGCAACTCTAAAAAAATAGAAAAAAATTTCAAAAATATAAAATTTAGTCTCCAAATATATTTTAATATGGAAAACACTTTAAATGATTGGATCGGTAGTTTGAATTCAAAAATAAAGAATACGACACGAAGTACAAATTAATATATTTTGTATTTCACAACTAACGATAGCAAAACTTTTTATACATATAATTTTAGTGGAATAAAGCAATATGTAGTATTGCAATGATATGTTAAATGCATGGAAATAGCTTTCTTTTTGGAATCGAAGTCTTTTGGATGATACCAATGCGTGCAATCACACTAGGACCGGTAGAATCCACTAAAAATAAAACCTGCAAAGAGTTCAATAGAGAGACAAACTGGCGAACTTTAATCGGACAGGAAGGTGGTGCAAGCCAATTTTTTTAATTAATGATATACTACATACTAATAAAACATTACTAAGCTTTTAAGAAGAATCAATGGTAACATTCGATTTATTCTCGAGCTTGAGAACATGTAGCTCGAAAATGTCTCGAATGAATTGTCTGATGTGCAGTCTCGTCAAAGCCTATTTAAAGACCTATTTAGAATTGTATATCTTGGGTCTAAACTGAGAGTTTATTATACATTCGAAAACACAGTTTTATTATTAACCTTCAAAATTAAATTATATCAAAATAATATTTTTGAATTCAATATCGATGCAATAAGATCTCCGAAAATATAGCCTTATCACTACCAAAAACCACAACCAATCATAATCGTCAAATTAGTTGAAACGCATGTCATAAATTTGTGCCATGACATTTATTGCAGCTGATTGGAACTCCATATTTTGCTATCAGAAATCTGTCATTTCATTAATTCAATTTTCTGTTTTTTTTTTTCTGATTTGCTCCTGTTCTGCAAGTCAAATTTTATACTTACCAGGGCTATAATTCGGGATTCACCCGATAATATAGTCTTTAAATAAATAATCAACAATATAAAATTTAAAATATATTTAATAAAATTTCACATTAAAGAAAATTTAGACACAATAAATTTAAATGCTAAATAATAATAATAATAATTAGTATAATAAATCATATAATTAAACACATAATAATTTATAAATTATCATATAAAAAAATTTAATCATTTTAAGAGTTAAGTTTCACCTTATGTATATTACACATATTATTTTAAATGAGGAGAGATAACTATTTTATATGAACTCTTGAATTCAAGATGATGAAAAGATTTAAACAAAATCAATGGTGAAGAAAAATGATGACGTGACATGTTTGAAAAGTTTGGAAGCTTAACTCTCTTTATATATTATAAATTTTTGCTTGACTAGCATATGATGTTCTGGTAGCGTAAATAATTTATATTTGGGAAGGAATCACTTGACAATTGTTATCTTGATTATGGATTTTTAAATAAATGTGAACTTTTTTTTAAAAAATATTTTATACTTATAAATTGATGGTGATTCAAATTTCATGTAATTTTATTTTCGTTTGATAGTTCATCAAAGATCATCAAATTATAACCATTGCAAATTGTATAAAATTTTGATGGTCTTTGATGAAGTATCAAATGATAATGAAATTATATAAAATTTGAATCACCATTTAAAAATTTCTATTTTAATTTTTTTTTCATATTTATTTAAAAATCTATTGTTAAGATTGTCAAAATAACCCATTGTCATGTGATATCCCCGCCCTTTATATTTGTGGCAAAAAATAAGTTATTTTGGGCGTGAAAATTACAACGCTGAATGCATGCAAGATTTCTCCAGTGATTGCTTCTCTCTTCTCCATGATTGCTTCTCTCTTCTCCATGATTGGAAGATCAAAAGACATCGGCTTCTCCATTTCCTAGATACTCGGCTCTCTCTCCGTGACCACATTTCCCGGGGTATTTTTCATCGATTCGTGTGCTTCAGACAGGGAGAGAAAGACATGCATCATACAACACCAAAACCGTATCATTCAGGCCTCAGAGCTGAAGGAGAAGAGAGGTCCCCTAAAATAATGAAAAGATGAGATCAAATCTTGGATTATTTATTGCGTAGTTTGTTGACGTGTCGCAAGTTCCACAAATCCAATATCCTGTAGTAGCATGATCTAGAGCGAGGGAGATTTAAGGGTGAATAATATATTCCAAAAAGTAAATTTCTGTACATTATTTATTTATATTTGTTCTTTTTAAAGAATTGTTTTTTGTGGAAAGTTGCTTACGAATTTTAAATTTCTCATCGATATATTCCTGATTAAAATTGAAAGCAAGCTATATGTGGATCAAAAGTTATTTCATTATATGTAATTGCTTGCATGAACGTTGGTCTTAGCCAGCCCACTGATAGCTAGCACTAGCAGCCTAGCACGATATTATCCAACCATGGTCATCGATTCACGGGCGGAGCCAAAAAATTTATATAGGAGAGATCAAGATGTAAATTATTTTATTAGAGTATTATAATTGATTAGTTAGGAGACTAATATATTTCATAAAATAAAAATAAATAATAAAATTTAATCCTCATATGTAATTTCTATGCGATTGGGGTGGGGAAGGGGGAGAGAGGAGGGCCGGGCACCCCAGTCCACCCCTGCATTGATCAGATCCCTTATTATAATTATATTGGCTTATTGTCATGCATTGACAAATTTCATGCAATTTTATTCCTTATAGTGATGAGTATTATCTTCATCACTATATCAAAGATTAGTTATCTGATATTAGCTTTATTAAATTTCTGACTCCTTAATAAAGTTTTATTAGCATCGGTATAGCAATTGAATGTTGCACTATTTATAATCCCATAAATTTGATATGAGAATCCCTTGGTAGTTCAACCATACGGTAGCACTTGAAGGACGCAAATACTTGCTTCATTTTAAGATGTTGCAGAGTGTTTCTTATTTGTGGACTACATATGAAATAATTATACTAGTATACTAACACGCTTTCATTTATATTTTAGCTGAAATATTAACAATTTTTTTTACCTTTTATGTTTGAAATAATAATTCAAATAGCTCAATCACATCTTTATATTAAAATTTTATCATTTTCAGAATCTTTTTATTGTTTTTAAAGATTTTTAAGGATGGTCCATTGCACATATAAACATTGATATTTATTTCTGTTATTTTATAACCATATTTCAAATATCATAAAAAAGTGAAGAAATTCTTATAATTTTTTTTTATTAAACTACTTAAATTGACATCTCCAGTGCGAGACATGAAAATTTGAATCATTAATATTTCAAAATAAAATAAAAATAGAAGCACGCTAAAAAGCTCCTAATGAAGTGTACAAATTATGCTATTTTTTCAAAATACTATTTGGTTTATAAATATATATATATATAATGATACAATATTTTCTTTCTATTTAGTTTGGTATATTGGTCTTTTAATTTTTTTAAAATATAAATGAAGTGAAGTATTCAAAGTTTAAAAAATGTTTAGATTTATACATTCACTACAACAAAAATAACCTTAGACAACACCCATTTAACAATGATTATATATCAAATTCGTTGTTAAAATGGCCTAGTGGTATCATTGTAATATTAAAAACTTCTTTAATAATATTTAATAATAAAAATATATTATTAACATAGACTCTTAGAATACCAAAAAATAGCCGAACCATTTAGCAACTATTCCTTGGAGGAACTGTTGTTAAACATTGTATTTAACAATGATTCCGAGCACAAAATCATTGTTAAATGGTGTGTTTAGCAACAGTTCCTTCAATGAACAATTGCTAAATGGTTGGGTTACTTTTTTGAGTCACATTTGCTCTTATATTTAATTTGATCAATGTTATTTGCTCCAATGAATTATCCATCTCGCTGTCCGTTCATTCCAATCCCATGATCCAAAAATCAAATTCAAAAACTTAAATCCCATGGATTAATAACTTCTTGTCATCTATTTTCATATATAAAAATAGGGATGAGAGACAGATAGAGAAGAAAGAAAGAAGAAGAGAGACAAAAGAAATAAAAATATAAATCCGACCATCTCAAGTTCAAACGACCATAACTTTTGATAGAAAACTCCGATTGAGACGTGCTACATGACCATAGAAAGTTTATGATGAGATCTATATAGTTAATTGTAGCCATTTTAAGGGAAAAAAATCTCATTTTCAAGCTAAAAAACCACATTTGAACTTTTAACTTCTATTTTTTCCAGTGTTCTAAATAGTACAATATAGTGGTGCTATGACGTCGCCATAGCATTTTTGAAACTGAAACGCTATGTTGTACACTGATATTGTGCTATGTATGTTATTTGTGTTATAGCGATGATAGTGAATCGCTATTGCGTATAGCATATAGCGGCGCTATTGCACACTATTGTACATTTGTTCATAATAAATTTTATACGGTCATAATTTCTTCATCGAAACTCTAATTGTGGTGATTCAAAGTGCGTTGGAAAGCTAAGAACATGATCTACAATATTGATATATAATCTAAATCATTCCATATAAAGTTTGGATAAAAAATCTTTCTTCTTTGTTATCAGCATTCTGGATTGACCTCGACATGCATCTCTCTTGCTTTCTTCTTGGATTCCCTTTTTTACTTGAAATAACAATTAACTAGACTCTACCTTGAATTTGAGCAATATAAATATAATTTAAACTAAATTAACCTAAAAAAATTTATTTTGAAATTTTATCTAATCTAAAATTTTATATTTTAATTAATTCATCATGGACTTTAGTTAATAACAAAATGTGCTTGACATAAAATGATACATATTACTTAATGAAAATAATTTACTATATCAAAGATATTTTGAATAGAAGTTCGGAAATTATACTCGTTCAATGTCAATATTATTCTTTAATTGATTTTGTGTTATTTATTTATTTGCTCTATAAATTTCTAGATAAAAATATTAATATTATTTATTTATGCTATGTCAGATAGGTTTCGCTATAGCATGCTATAGCGTGATAGCGTTTTTATGCGCTGTGTTATAATGACATGATAATCGCTATTTAGAATCTCGATTTTTTCTGATTTTTGTTTTTTTGTATTTTTCTTAAAAATTGTATAGGTTTTTATATTATTACATAAGCAAGATATATGTATTGTTGAGTAAATATTTTTTTCATATTAATTATTGAATGAATGAATAATAGATCATATTATTATTTTTTAGTTACTCAATCTGTCTTCTTTTAGTATCAATTATTATCTACTATTTACTTAGTTCAAGAATGTTAAAATTAAAAAAAAAATAACATTTAGCAACAGTTTTGTGCCATAACCGTTGTTAAAGCTCATTAAAAAAAATTCGAATACCTGTGATTTGATAATAAATTTGGCAAAGATTATTTAGAGACTTTTCTAACATCCTCTTTAATAACGATTCACAAACCGTTGCTAAACTTGTTCAACAACTCAAATACTTTTTGTGTTGTGACTTTACATACACCAGATGTTTTATAACTAACAATTCTGTACGTAGGGGTTAGGGGTCTCTAAATGCTATTTAAAAATTTAATATTACGGTATGCCGATTATTTTTAAATGTTAAAATGCTGTATGTAGGGGCCTTTAAATGCTATTTAAGATTTTAATATGACGGTATGTCGATAGTTTTATCATGTTAAAATGCCGTATGTAGGGGTTTCTAAATGCTATTTAAAATTTTGAGGGACTGTACACAAACATTATTTTTCTTGGGGGCAAATTGCAATGTCTTTATCTTTTAATTAAGAGCCAGTAAAAACAAAAGAATTAGTAACAATTTAAAGACAAAACATACAACTGCTTTTTCTCCACAATGCTGAATCGCCGTTGGATCTCGGATCAGTACAAGGTTTATGGATTTGCGGATAGGAGGTACAGTACTGTATGTCTCTATGGATTATGGACCATCCAATCTACGATGCAAAAAGCTGTTACGGTGGTGGGGATTTTAGCACCAGAATTTCAGGGACCTCTGTTTAAATTTACGTAAAGATTTTAATTTTTTAAATACCCAACTATTATCAGGTCGCCTACCTTCCTTTTTCTCAAAAAAAGGAAGAAAAAAACACTATTACTCTGATCGGTTTCTCTGCTTTCCCATCGTGAAGAAATTTACAAGCTATGCAGAGTTTCATGGTTAATCAAGGTGTACATGCATTAACAGCCTGTAAGTTCTTTATAGTAGTTGCTATATAAATGATACCAAATATTTGTACCGAATAAAACATGTATCAGAAATCAGAGGCTTCTGTAGGTGGGCCCCGGCCCCCTCCTATTATTCAATTCTGTGCCATAATATTTTTAGCCCTACGTGGAAGACACAATAATCCAAGGAATTCTCTTTTCTGTGTCCTCTGTTTTGTCTCTCATCTCTGGTTGAGAGGGCACAGAGAACATGTGAACTGTGGAAATGAAATTTGGAGGGACCTTGCTAGAATTAAGCTCTGAGCCAAATCATATTTAATGCCATTTGGAGTTTACTTTTGGGTGTTTTTAAATTTGTCATTACAAGATGCCTTGAGGGAGATATGGTTTGTACCTTGTTTTGGGTCGTAGTTTTTTAAAATTGTGCTGATATAATCGGTCTATGAGGTTTATTTTCCTCCATTTTCCATGAATATAACTGAACATTTTTCTGAGCAGATGAAGTTCACAGTAGATAATTATATATTGTTCATAGGCTGTGTAAGAAATAAATTACTAACAAATTAAACAGACAAGTTGCAAAAAAAATTTATAGAGAAAATAGTATATTCCACAAACATACCCATCATACACTAATGCTGCCTCCATTAATTGTAAGAAATGAAGATAATGTTAATCAGGTTATGCTTAACCTCCTATTTCTTATCTTTTTTATTATTTATTATTTTTTATCCCTAGGTCATGACTTGTGCTCAAAAGTCAAAACACCAAAATATAAATATCAATCTCAGTATCGCCCGACATTTCCCTTACTGAAAAATCATTTGCAATTATAAAATTTTGTTCGTGCTGTCGAAATGTACAAATAAAGATTATTTTTTCCAAATCTTATCCATCAGTCACCACTCACCAGTGACAACAAATTTGGACTTGATGTCATTGTTACAGAGCAGCGAAATCTTTTGAGGAAATTGGGCTTTCACTTTTCACTTTTTCATGTTTCAGTTTCACTTTTCAGGAGGAAGCAGTGTAAATATTACAGTTTCACTTTTAAAAACTAATGTTTTTTTTAATCCCTTCCAAATTTCATTAGGCTTTGTTCATTTTCTTTACCAAATTTAATGGCATTAAACAATTAATCAGCGAACTATGTTTGTTTTTTCATTTAATTACTTTTTCACAATCTTCCTGGGAACTGGGAACAAATTGGCCTCCTATTTTTTTTTCCTCATACCATCTGATGACTGATGAGTACTAGAGTGGAATTTAGCAATTAAAAATGTCGGCCGGAAAAAAGAATGTCGTTGTCACGAAAGAAAATTATTTGAAAAAAAAATAGTGAAATTTCAGGTGCTTAGGGCCGGTAAAAATTTATGGTTTGTTCGTGACTCGTTTGTGATCGACTTATTATTGGCTTGCTCGTTAATAGACTGTAACGGCTCGTTAAGCTCGTTAAGCTCGTTAAGTTAATGAGCCGAGCTTAAGTTTAAGCCGACTCGGCTCGGCTCGTTAAACTCATTTAAGTTATTAACATTTGTTATTTATACATTTTTATTATAAGTTTTTAGTATAGTAGATAGTTTATAGTATAATATTTATCTAATTATTATATCAAATTATGTGAAATATTTTATCATTAGTTATTTTAATAATTTTTTATATAAATTAAAATATAAAAAATATTATTAAGTATTAAATTAGTCTTAACTAGTCTTAATGAGTCAGTTCAGTTAGCACATTAACTTAATAAACTGATCTCAAGCTAAAAATTTTGGCTTAAAAATAATTAGCAAACCAGCTCGATTCAATTTATTAAACTAATGAGCTGAACAAAAACTTAACCCAACTCAGATCAATTCGGCTGATTTACAGCCTTGCACATGCTGACAAAAATAGACTGTCCTTCATAGAGTATTGAACACGGTCCGGTCCGGGCCGGTCCACGGTCCGGTCCGGGCCGATCCATGGTCCCGCACGGTCCACGGTCCACGGTCCCGCACGGTCCACACGGTCCGGTCCAAGGCGGTCCAAATTCGAAAAACCCGAACCCGTCCCACCGTTGGCCCCCGGGGGCCGGACGGTCCATTTTTTTTTATAAATTGGAAAAAAAATAATTTATCATATTTTTAATAATAATTTTTAACTAATTCGAATTATTATTTTTAATTATTTAAAAATCTAATAGTACTAAAAAATTAAAAAAAATGTAAAAAAATAAAATTTCAGAAAATTATAATTTTGGAAATACAATGAATTTTTTTTATGAACATGCTTAATTAAAAATGAAGTGAGTTATTATATTTTGATGTTATCTAGAACATGTTTTTTTACTACACTAATAATTATTGTTATTTTCATTTTATTTAAAACTACACATAATAGTTATTATATTTTGATGTTATCTAGAACATTTTTTTACTACACCAATAATTATTATTTTCATTTTATTTAAAACTACACATAAAACACTAATTGTTATTTTCATTTTTACACGGTCCGGTCTGGGGGTCCGGTCCGGTCCACGGTCCGGTCCACGGTCCCGCACGGTCCACGGTCCGGTCCGGTCCACGGGTCGGCACGGTCCATTTTCGGGTGAAGGGAGGACTGATCCACCGTTAGACCGGACCGTGATAGGGCACGATCCGGTCCATGGTCCGATCACGGTCCGGCCACGGTCCGGTCCGGTCCGGTCCACGGTCACGGTCCGGTCCGGGACCATCCGGTCCATTTCAATACTCTAGTCCTTCACTCCTACAAGAGATAACGGCTTAGCAAAATTTCAAAAACGAGATTAATAATATAAATATACCATCCAAGCGTACCTCTTGAAGGACAATGGCTATTTGGTCGGAAGCGAACTGTTCTCATCTGTTCATGTAAAACTGTGCAGTAGTTTATTTCAGAGCTATACGCTTTTTAAAAAGGGAAATACCTTTACGGCAATTATTCTATTTATTTTATAATGTCATCCATGGAATATTTTTCTGAGCTTCTGTACCGATCAATTAAATATTGTATTTTTCTTCTTGAAATTTTAAGATGTCTCTAAGAATTTAAGGAAAACAAAGAGTTTCAAAGGATACCATTGAAAAAAAGGAGTTTAAAGAATATCATCAAGATTAAATATTACTTCAAGAGAAACTTTTTGTTTTTGAAGGCATGGTTGTAGCTGCTTTCTTGTGAAGAAATTATTCTTACGTAGTTACATTCTATATTCTGCATCTTTAATCTTACTTCAAAAGTGTTTATACTCAATAAAATATATATGTTACTTGTTTAATTATAATTGTTTCTTTCTAGTAGCACACAATATTCACTGTTTTTCCCCGAAAATCAAGCATGAAATGTTTAAATTAAAACGTTGATTTAAATATTTTATTGGTAAGTAAATAATTCATATCCCTTAGAGTAGGGCTGCAAAAAATATTCGAAGTTCATAGTTCGTTCGTGTTCGATTCGAAAAAAGTTCGTTCGATTCTAGTTTGAAATTAATTTCAAATCGAACTGATTCGATTTGAAATTATATCGAATCAAACTCAAACCATGGTGAGTTCGTTCGAAATGTGTTCGCGAACTATTTTTGTTTGAATTTGAATTAATTATTTGATGGTTTGAGACTTTGAGTAGTATGAATTTATATAAAATTTATTATTCTTTTGTTGAATGAACTTTTAGTTTTGTATGAATTTATATTAAATTGACATTTTTTATATTTGATTCTATTATTTTGATATGAATTGTGGAATTTGTTCACCTAATAATTCTATTTCAAACTATTTACGA
Source organism: Schoenoplectus triqueter (assembly GCA_964058805.1). Classification (NCBI taxonomy): domain Eukaryota; kingdom Viridiplantae; phylum Streptophyta; class Magnoliopsida; order Poales; family Cyperaceae; genus Schoenoplectus; species Schoenoplectus triqueter. The sequence continues at coordinate 2,405 of CAXKVV010001000.1, read as the reverse complement.
ATCAAATCAAACAGTTCGAATATTTAACGAATCAAATTTGAAACAATGGTTTGAGTTCGAAACTTCCTATCTATTTCAAATCAAACTAGTTCAAAATAGATTTCAAATCAAACTCAAACACAAGTCAGTTCGTTCGTGTTCGATTCGTTTGCAGCCCTACCTTAGAGTACTTCATGGAGTACAGTGTCCAAATTTGAGTGGGCTCCATGAATTTAAGGATGAAGATTATGAAGATTAAGTTCGGAAAGTCCGTAGTATAAATCCGACAACCGTAGTTATTTCAGACAGTTACTCTACCATACATTACTCTAGAGGATACTCACTCATAAGTAAAAAGTAATTTATAATTTTTAGTTTAATAGAATTCATCAAAAAAGTAACAGTAATAAAATTCTAATTCAAAAATTCCTAAAAAAATTATAGTCTAAATCAACATCATGACTTGATATACAACTGATCCAAACATTTCTATTGAAATCCAACGATTCATTGTTACCACTTTTCTCATATAAACACAAAAAAGAAAAAAAAACTTTTAATAATATCATCAAGATTAAATGTTGCCCCATGACCAAATTTATGTTTTTGAAGGCCTACTTGGTACACTATGTATATATATTTCTAAAAGAAAAGCGAAAATTTTATTCACCTCTCATTTCTTTGTAGAAGCGGGCTATTGATATACTACTGCGTGCTCCATGAGAACTTCTATGAGATTATCTCTAATTATCTTCAAATTTTATAATTTACATTGCTCAATAAATTCTTTAACATCACATGGGGTATAAAAATTATAATTTTTTGAGTTTCTAAGTGTTTATTTCAAAATTTTCAAAGTGTCCAATTTTCATATAAAAATATTCACTATATTTTATTGATATTTTAGATCTATATTAAAAATATGAAAATAAATACTTCAAAAGAACAAAAAATAAAAAATATTTATATTTTATAAGATTTTGATATAAAGAAATTATTAAGGAACACAAATCAAAATTTGAATATGTCTAAATATAATTTTGAGTTAAACTCATAGTAGATCTCTGTGAGCTTAAACTTATAGCAGCTTTATTTTTATTCTTATATTCTATACAACAGTAACAACAATAAAAGCCTTTAATCTCAAATAAATTAGGGTAGGCTGGAAATGAAATCCAATTTGAAAGCATAAGAAGAGAGATCTCAAATATCAATGATAATAATGATGATGATGGAAAAATACTACTAATAATAAATAAATAAACGCTAATAATAATAATAAATAATAAAAATATATAAAATAAAAATAAATAAAAATGATAATGATAATCATGATGATAATATGATAATAATAATGATAATGATGCTAATAATAAGCTAATAATAATAATGATGATGATGATAATAATAATAATAATAATAAAAAAATAGTATAATAAATCTACATTATAAAATATATTTCTAAATACTTACTTCTAAACCTTAAGACCTAAAATCTAGGAACTGAAAAATTAAGAATATGAAATCTATAACTCTACTAGACTCTAACTCATACATCATGATTCTGGTATATGGATCGCCGTCTTTCATGCACTCTTATCCAAAGCAAGCTCTTTAGATATATTTCATTCCTTAAAATCCTTTTTTTTATTGCTTTCTCTAATGTCAGTCTCGGTGGACTCTTCCTCTTCTTGTGTTTTCATGATGATTTTGAATATCACTACGTCTATTGTATATCCAATACAACATTCGTATTTCAGTTACACTCATCTTCTAAAAGTGTTTTTCTTTTGTAGCCTAGCATTCTACGCCATACATCATCACGGACCTAATCGTCATCATGTAGAATTTATCTTTTAGTTTATTTGGGACCATCTTATCGTAGAGAATATCAGATGTTTGTCTCAATTTCACCCATCCAGCTCTTATTCTATGACTAACATCTTTATCGATCCCTTCGTCACCCTGCCACATCGATCTCAAATATCGAAATGTATCATTCATGGACACTACTTGTCCGTCCAAACTAGTATTTCTATCATCTGAGTTGTCCCTATTGAACTGACACTTCATATATGTTAGTTTGTAATAATCTTGAAGTCAATAATACGATAAATTGGTTATATAAAGCTTTGTTCATGAATTGGATATTTAAACGATATTTTATTTCCTTGAGTATTATTGAATTTATGAATCATTCCGAGTTCATGACTGAAATTGTGAAACTTCATAATATAGAATATACTCTTAAAAGTCACTAACCAAGATAATTAGCAGGAACACTAATTAACCGTTATCAGGTTAGTATGTGGATTAAATGATGGTCAAGTTTTACAGACCATAGACAAAGAGTTGTCATTTTAATCACATAAATAGATGTTCTAGGAACATCGTATTTGATAGACCCCGAATGAAACATTAAATGG
>CAXKVV010000999.1:0-35859 GCA_964058805.1 Schoenoplectus triqueter | reverse complement strand
GGCTTCTTCTGGAAGATTTCTTCTTCCACCAAATTGTTGGAAGAAAATCTTCTCAATTCTTCCATCTAATACCTACTGTGTTTGTTTGAGATTTTTCTTCCAGAATAATTCTTCCAGTTAATTCCAAAAGAATGCAACGTTATCAAACACTGCCTAAACCCTAAAGCATCATCTACTTTACAAATTGTAAATATTTTTATCACTTCTTAAATTCCGCCACCACTTCTTGCATATACCTCTCCCCATTTATTCATTCTTAATTATAGTAATTATTAATAACAAATGTAATTGATATAGATAAGATCATTTATAATTATAAATAGGTCCAAACTATAATCAAGCATATAAAACTATAATAACAAATGTAATAAGTGCAAAACTAGGCACTGAATAAAACATATTTTTTTTTAAAAAAAGAGTGTAATATATAATAATTCTTCTTCTATTAGTATAAATAAAATAAGTTGTAAACATAAATAGCTTAAAACTAAGTGTTATATGTCTTTATAACAATTATAGTACGTAATAGCTAGAAAATAGGTATAAATAGTTTTTCTAAAACTATAAATATCTCAATATCGGTATTTGAAAAATGCTTGATAGTGATTATTAATAGGTCATAAAGTCACAAATTTAATTAATAAATAATAAGAGAGGAGAAGAATGTAAAATAGCAAGGTCAAGAGAGGGGAAGAATGTAAATTAAGTAATGAAATTGATTTGCCACGCGTTAGGAAGAAGCAACAAGCACCATGCTATTGTAGCAAATTAAGCAAAGTGTTACCCCTATTATTTGAATCTTTTTCTCAAGTTGGCCGATTAGTGATAGATTGATATTTCAAAAATCAACATCAGGCAAATGATCTAATAGCTGAAGTAGTAGCTATAATTTTTTTAAAAAAATATAAGTCCGAGCTTTTATGGAAACCAATTAAAATTTAAGTCTAAATTCTTATATTTTAAAAAAAAAGAATTTTTTTAACTATGTGGCATTTTAAATTTGAAAAAAAATGTTACAAAAAAATTGCAACAATTTTTATTTTTTTCAAAGTCAAAAGTGAAAGGGGAAGAGAGGAGCATGTGGATGAAATAGATGACACATTATTGTGAGTTGCAGTGATTTTACAATCACAAATTAGATGTAAATTGATTAACAATATGAATAAAATATATTAAAAACACATTTTAAATATATTGTAGTAGTTGTTTTACGCATTATAGTAGATACCGGTCGTTCTGAAAATTCTGATAAGACCGGATTTTTGTTTGAAATAATAAAAAAAATAGAGAAATAACAAATAAAAAAATTGAAGTCGTCGACAGCAGGATTCGAACCTGCGCAGGCAGAGCCCAACAGATTTCGAGTCTGTCTCCTTAACCACTCGGACATATCGACATCCATAACTTGTTTTTATCTATATGATCTGTGTTAAAGAATGAATTTGTTTTTTTTTTTCATTTTAACTAGAAAGAATTCGGGAAAGTAGTTGGGGGGGGGGGGGGGGCTCTTTACGGCTACAAGGAAGCAGAGAGGATCAGGATGTCAACCCGTCTCCATTAGGGTGTAATCGAATCGACTATGGACAATAATGGTTTTATTGTATTCGTATCCATTATAATTTTTCAGACATAGATTTAGATATGAATAATCCGGATACAGATACAGATATGGATAAGATATTCGACGGATATTCGAATACAGATCATATACAAATACAAATATGAATATATTTTGAATATTATATATATTATTGAAAAATAATTATATACTATTTTTTGATAGAATCATTAATTATAAAAAAAATAGATATTATTTATAAAAGTTAAATACTAATTATTATATTAATAGTTGAAATATATCGATGAATTATAAAAATATGATACATTAACATAAGTTAGATATAAAAAAATAGATTTATAATGTACACTTAAAATCTAATTAAAAAATATAGTAAAAATATTTCAGATACTTATTCGGATAATATCAGATCGAATACCTTCGAATAATGTCGGATATTGATGAATAATAGATAAGTAGGATACGGTAAATAATAGCCAAACTATATTCTTATCAGTAAAAAAAATTCAAATACAAATCATATAATTTTCACTATTTTTCAGATCAAATCACAAATTAAATCTTATATTATCTGATCCATTAACATCCGTATCTCCAAATAGAACTTGGGTGGCCATACTTAAATTTTTGATGGCTAGTATCTTTATACATTATGCGTTATTCTTTTTTATAGCTTTTATTGCTTGCAGAAAAGGAAATATAAATGTCATGAGAAATTCATATCCAACATCTTTATAATAATTTAGAAGTTTTGACATTTATGTATAATTAAAATTTTAAAAATAAAGAAAGCTATTTTGATCATTACACTTCTATGTTGCAGGGATGTGGCAAGTATCATATCCGATACGGTGTCGGTGCGGGACACAAATTTTTTTCAAATATTACGATATGTCTATAGTAATATATAATAAACTTATGTATAAAAACAAAAATAAAAATAGTGTAATAAAAGAAATAAAAAAAGGTGTATTAAAAGGTAATATATAAAGGGAAGGAATCACTTGACAATGGATTTTTAAATAAATATGAAAAAAGTCTTAAAGTAGAAAAAAAAAACTTATGAACTTGTTATTCTACTTATAGATTGACGGTGATTTAAATTTCATGCAATTTCGTTATTGTTTGATAGTCCATCAAAAATCGTCAAATTATAATCATTGTAAATTGTATAAAATTTTGATGGTCATTAATGAAGTATCAAACGATAATGAAATTATATAAAATTTAAATCATTATAATTTATAAGTAGAAAAATATATTTATAAATTTTTTGTATTTTTAAAATTATTTTTATATATTTTTTTAAATTATTATCAAAATTATCAAAATAACTCATTGTGAAGTGATCCCACCCATATATAAAACCGAAACAACTTTATAATACAAATTACCAATAGGTATAGGGGTAAAGCTCTAAGCCTTCCAACGCTCAAGTTCTTCGAGGCTTCGAGCACTGTCTTTGGAACTATTTTCAGAGAATTTTTAAGTTTTGTGGATCTTTTGTGTCACTGCTCGTGCAGTCATCCGTGTGGTGTTCTCTGTGTCAGCTGAAATTGTAACGAAACATGCTGAAATGGATCTGGCGCCCTATTGGAAAGTATCGAAGTTGCTGAAATTGCAATGAAACGTGCTGAAACGGATCTGGTGCCGTATTCGAAGTATTGGGACCTATTAGAAAGTGTCACGGAGTATCAGGGGTATTGTTATATACGTATTCGATATGGGATGCGTGAGAGTTTGACCTAATCTGAATAACTTAATTACGCTCTTTATTTTTACAAGAAAAAAAAATCTGATATTTCATATATATTAACAAATAAACGTTTTTAATATATATAATAACTTTATTTATGAGTGGGGATCCATTGACAATGAGTTATTTTGACAACCTTAACAATGAATCTCTAAATAAATATAAAAAAATCTTAAAAATTGAAAAAAAATTTATAGTGTTCTTCTACTTTTAGATCGATGGTCATTCAAATTTCATGCGATTTCATTATCGTTTGATAGTCCATCAAAAATCGTTAAATTAGAACCGTTACAAATTATATGAAAATTTAATGGTCTTTAATAAACTACAAATGATAATAAAATTACATGAAATTTGAATGAACATCAATCTAAAAGTAGAAGAACACATCTATAAGTTTTTTTTTCATTTTTAAGATTTTTTGTATTTATTTAAAGAATTATTATTAAGATTGTCAAAATTACCCATTATCAACTGATCCCTTCTCATAATATAATATATACACATAATATTTCTTTTTTTCTCTCTCGTCTCTTTTAATTCATGAATCCATCTGTACTAGTGTTGGTTTGCTAATTAATTAAGTAGCTGACTGCCTTTGTCTGTAGGAGACTTTTTGTTCACGCCGAAAGAAATCAAATACCACTCAAAAGCCTAATATATTATTCAGAGAAAGTTTTGCTTTTTTTTTCAATTATATTATCGACTCCAAATATTTGAGAAAAGAATAGGAATATGCTTAGCCGATATTAAATCGATATTAAAATTTATACTGAAATTTTATATTTTTTTTTTGCAATTACGATTAATTTAGAATATTAAGTTTACTTGAATATAAACTAAATTAGCTTAAATAATTTTGCACTCTCTCCCTTGCCTTCTCTCAATTTCTATCTATCACCTCTCTATCTCGATCTTCATAAAACATAATATAATACATTTATATATATTGATAATGAACGTAATAATTGCTCATCTCACGGAAGCATAATAATTAGTAGTTTAGTACTCATTGAACATAACAACCTAAATTCGGAAAGATAAAAATTGGGGAGAAAATTTGCAACTCCAAACGCACTAAGATGGAGTAATTATGTCTTAACCACTCCATGATAGTCTGTCAACTGTTATAGCATATCAGACAATAGAAAAGAATTCGCATGATAGCATATTATAGCAGGTTAGAGTAAATAACTGTTGCAATGATTATGTAAAACTGGTGAAAATCAATTATGCTAAAAATATTAAACCTGGTATCTTTTTTGACATTATATAATCATTGTAAGGGTTATGTAACCGTTACATATTCATTTCATCTATTATACTTATATATTTTGAATATCAGTTGTAATGGTTATCATACTATTTGCAACAATTATTACGTTTTTGCTCAGATCTATTTTTGCAATTCTTTCATCAGATATGAGGGTTTATCATGTGATTTTCTCGTGTTTACTCAGCAAAACCTAGCCATCATTATTGGCAAAATCTTTTGAAAGTCTATACTTTACTCTAACCTGAAAATTGTTTTATTAATCCCTCAATAAATTGTTGCATATTTTTCTTGTGAGATTTAAACTCTGATTGTCTTTTCTTGACCATCGGTAGCCCATTTGTTGTTAAGATACCTCATTTGTTGTTAAAAGATTGATATATTCTGGACTAGACAGTCAGGTCGTGTCAAGGAGAATGATGATGTACTAGTGTTTGAGTGTAAAATTATGTGTCAAGGGAGCACGAGAGTTATTCTAACTTATAAGCTCTGTACGTATAAAAATAAGAATGAATTCATTCTCTTGTCATAGGCGATACCTTATATAGAGGAAGACTACCATGAAGATCATGGGAGTGCGTAGCTCGAGGTATGTTTATTTGAGATGAAGGCTTTATAGGGTATAATAGACTAGTATTTTAGGACTAAGTATTCAAACTGATGATAAATAATTTTTGGGAACACAGCCCTACCAAAGACCAATGATTGAACCTTTTAATTCTTTTATTTCTAAGCATAGGAAGGTGCATCAAGAAGTGGTAGTTTTTCCTAAACCATGTTCACAGTTCAATAATAGTAAATGAAATAAAATAGAGTAACGATAGAATATATATAATTTAACAGAGTTCAACTATAATGAACTCGTGTCTTTGGAACTCATAATCACCAACTATAAAATTATGTCTAGTCACTAAAATATAGTGTTCGAACAACTATTAGCTTCCGATCCCACCATATAGATGGGTTGTCATCAACCAAAAGAAAAAAATGACCAAAACAGCAGTGGTGGAACCAAAATTTTATTTTCGTGGGGTCATACTTACATATAACAATATAAAATGCCACGCAAAAAAATAACACACTACAACCAACAATTGAACTATGTGTATCATATCAATATCATTGGTACCATTATCCATGCAAAACTCCCACATTTTTTTAAACTGAAAACAACAAAAAGAAACTAAAATACTGATATTTTCAACAAGCAACTAGTTAAGTCAATTGTTTAACTATATATTTCAAAATACAAAATGAAACATCAAACAAGACAAACATATCATAGTATTACATAAATCACATTTTATCCAAAGCTAACAACTCTTCTTTGTGAGTTCTCATTCTTTGATAATGTTGTATGATCGGTTTATTAAAAATTTCATCAAACACATCCTTCTCTATATATGTTATAAGACAATTATTCATCCACCCATCACACATTTTATTCCTAAGTTTCGTCTTTATGTACTTTATTGTCAAAAATACTCTTTCAACGGTTGCTGTCGTCACCAGTAAAAGTAACGCTAACTTTAAAAGTATGTACACGTTGGGATAGATAATACTCTTTTGTGTCTCCACTGACTTCTTTGATAGGTCGTCAAGTTCTTTGAGATCAAAAAATATTTTATCGGATCTAACATCGAGAATATAGGTCTCAAGTTGATAACCAAGTACAATAGGGTTAACATTGGAAAACTCAGATGGATAAAATGATGCTAACTTCAGTAATATTTCCTTATCAAATGTATAGAATGATTCTCTTGGATTCAAATATGCTACACAAAAGTAGTAATTTTGAAATCACCTCATCAAACCGATCGTTTAGCTCTTGAAGTTGCATGTCTAGAACTGTATAAAATATCTCAACTTGGTATCTATACAAATTGGTGATTTATTGTGATTTACACCGTAATCTCCGATATACAAACATAAACTCCATGTTAGGTATAGCTATGCCATGATTATTGTAAAATAAAGAAATCACACTCAAAAGAGATTCTCATCCATCCTCTCTCATGGTTTGTAATTGGACTTTTGTCATTTTCACAAACGCCATAACATTCACTGTCTTGATCTTTTCATTGTAAAGCAATTGAAAGCTCATTTGTGATTCCCAAAATATCTTGCATTAGATGTGAAACAAAGATAAAATCAAAGATTTGTAATGAATCAAGAAATACTTTTGCTTCAACTCTTTGCTCGGATTTTTTTACCTTTTTCTCAACAACCTCTAACACATCAAGTATAGAGGAAACAATAATGACTAAATTAGAAATAGATCCAAAGTGAGAACCCATCGGGTCTCACCAAGCCTTCGAAGACCAACTTCTTGATTAAGACTTCTTTCAGTTTCAAGATCACAATTATCTAAAACCTTATTGATTTCGGAAGCTCGTTTCTCTCTTAGCATATCACAACGCTTATAAGAAGCACCAACCACATTTTGAGTGCTACAAATAAAATTAAAGACTCAAGCAACATCAATTTGATTTTTTACAATGGCCATAAATGTTAATTAAAACTGATGTGCAAAATAATGCACATAATATGTTGAAGGATTTTCCCTTAAAACGACATTATTCACTATTGGATTGTGATATGTAAGGAATCGTAATAGCTCAAGAAAATTTCCTCTATTTTTTAAACTTTTAGACTCATCATGTGCACGAAAAGCTAGCCCTTTACTTCACTACTTAATTTGATCTATAGAAGTTCAATATATGAAATGAGAGTTAACTGAGGAAAGGTAGTCAATTGAGTGCAGAGTGCTCTTTTCGATATTAAACTTATTTTATCAGAGCCAATTCCTTTATTAAAACTGAAATATCTTGAGTAATTCGAGCAGTTCACAAACTGATTTTAGTTGCCATTCCATGGTTCACAATAGCAAATCCAAATTGATTTTAGTTCACAAACTGAACCTCGTTACCACAATACCACTTATCAGAAAGTATAATAATAAAAAAAAGAACATAAAAGGGATATCAGAGGAAATCCAAATTGATTTTAGTCTAAAACCTCGTTAGTCATTACTGCAATCCCCATAGGCCATAGACGTAGAGTTTAGATCGCTTTTGAAGAAAAGGAACAAACGATTAGAGTTTTAAAAAAAAAAACTAAAGTAGTTTGAGAGAAATCAACAGGCTTCGAATCTGACGAGCAGCGATGAAGCAAGCAGGACGCACCGCACACGTCCTTTTCCCTTCCCTTTTCTTTTGATTAGAAGCAGCTACACGCCTACACCCCTTCCAGCGCTAGTGAAAGAGTGGGATCCTCTTTATGTTTAGCTTACACCCCTGTCTACATCAAAATGAGCAGTTTTTATTATTAATAAGTATTATTAAATTAATATTGTTAAAAATAAAACTGAAAACCGTAAAATTTCAAATATACGAATGGCAGCGCGCCACTGGCGCGGACGAAACGCGCCACTGCCAGTGGCGCATTTCAAAAAAATAATGAAACACCGCGCAGCGCAAGTGGCCTGCGTGCATTTTGTATATATAAGAAGGAAACGCGCCACTGGCAGTGGCGCGTTTCGTAAAAAAAAAAAAAACCGGAAACGCGCCACTGCCAGTGGCGCGTTTCGTAAAAAAAAAATATAAAAAATGAAACACGCCACTGACAGTGGCGCGTTTCGTAAATTCAAACAGCGCGCCACTGCCAGTGGCGTGCTGCCATTCGTATATTTGAAATTTTACGTTTCTCACTCTTATTTTTAATAATATTAATTTAATAAATCATATTATTACTAAAATCTGCAAAATGAGCTATTAGAAAATGTTTGAATACATCAGGAATATTACACCAGATTCACTGGACTGGAGTCCTCTTTGTGTTCAGCTTATATTTGATTGGGGTCATTGCCCTAAATATAATTAAAAATTTGGCGTTCTAAGTTAATTATGTAAAGAACTCTAAAACTTTGACCCACTGAATCCTATACAGTTCTGCAAAGTAGTGCTCTAAAAGAGATCTCACAAGGAGAATACTCAAAAATCACCCCGATATAATATTTTGTAAGTTTAAATTAGTAATATTGAGGCTAGAATAGATGTTTCAAAGGTTCAAAGATTTTTCTCTAATGGCAGCTAGATTTTGATTTGAGAGAACAAATTCGTGCAAGAGGGAGCTACCGAAGACCCAAAAAAATTCGCAAAAATATTTTTAATGCATTTAAATCGATTTTTAAACCAATCAGTTTGCGTTTTAGTCAAAGTTTTCCTCATTTTTGTTCATAGAATCACCAAGAGCCCATAAGATATGCGTCGGATAATGACATCTCCAGTTCTCCATGTTTACAATTTGGTTTTGTGTTTTAAAACAAGTTATGGCATACTTATCATATTGAAAACATTTCAATTAATTTGTTTTTACATATTATAGATATTATTACTGTTAACACACACACATATGTATATATATAAAACTCGTATAATACACAGACAAAATATTAAAAAATATTAATCAACAAGAATTATTCATTGGTGTGTTCATTCATGTTTTTAGTCAATTCCTATCATATTTATAATTTTAAATTATTCAGATTAACGAATATGCTCCTAACATATGCCCTTGATGTGTTCTATATTATTCATATTAGAATAAATATACATGTGAGAGAAATACACATAAAATGCAATCAACGAGCATTTACATTACGATAGTCTTTGTTCTTTCTTTAATTAATTTTGCCATATTTGTGATATTTACATCATTAAAATTAAGTAACGTGTTGTAGATATTGCTCCTTTTGTATTTGTTTGTTATTTTTTTTATTAATTTTATATCATTCTTTTGTGAAAGATAAGATCATGAATTATAAACCAGCTAACTTTCCAGCGGTTGGAAGTAGCAAAGTTACAGTTAGCAAGTGCTAATTTGTACTTGTCACTTGTCATGTTATTGTTATTTCATTATTTGCAATTTCTTACAAGTACGCTCTTATTCTCATTCCATTGACTAACAACTGAGTCAGAAGATTAAGAGCTGCTTGGGGAGGAAGAAATAAAGGAAATGGACATGACTCATGACCTCTTCCCCAAGAGATGCAATTCATTGGACCGGGTTTACATGAGGGCAAAATATCACGCCGGTTTGTGGGGTCCGAGATGCCGCGTGTATTTCGGTCTTTCAAATAACAAAGAACAGGTCTATCTGTTATAATTGCTCCTCTTTCTCACTTCCACTTACAGAGCTAAAACCCTAGCTTGCTCGCCCCCTTTTCCATTAAACCCATTTCTACATTCCACCTCTCTCTGCCGATCGTCGATCCTTTTACTAGCAAGCTAGCGGAAATGAACTTTAAAAACCCTAAAATACCCAATGTGCCGACGAGGGGGGCGACGACGCTGCTTAAGGTGGCGCTGTTCGGTGGCGCCGCTGCCTACGCCGCCTTGAACAGCCTATACAACGTCGATGGTGGTCATCGCGCCATTGTCTTCAATCGCATTCAGGGTATCAAAGATAAGGTCTCTCTCAGTATCTTTCTTTCCGATCTCTTTTTTTTTTTTAGATGTTACAGCCTTGTTACCTTTGGAAGCTCATGCATTAGGAAAGTGCCTATATGAAATCAGCTACAGTTGACTTAGAACCCACATCTTTTTCTTCTCCATCCTTCGTTATTTTAGTTTATTTGTTATTATCGTTATTCATTGATTTGTGTTTTTCATAGTTCTGGTGGTGGAAAAGACATGGTGTCAGAGTCTGTTCATTATTGTTTTGTAATTTGTGCTTTATCATGTTAAGTCTGAAATAGTGGCTATTTTTTTTTGAAGAAATTGTCAGTGCTCCACTTATTTAGAAAAGCAATGCACCATCCCCAATTTATAAATAGTTGGATGTTGCTTTCTTTTTCCAAATCTATATTATTTGATGATTATGGAAACCAAATATTTTGTTTCAATACTGAAAGTTTAGGTTTGTTAAACCAGGTATACCCTGAAGGAACCCACTTGATGATCCCATGGTTTGAGAGACCAATTATCTATGATGTGCGGGCCCGACCCCATCTCGTTGAGAGCACTTCTGGTAGCCGTGATCTGCAGATGGTATCTACCCAGATTTTTCTCAGCTGTTATCCTTGACTGGGAAAATATGACTCTGCTTCTTGGCCCCAGTCCATCCAATCTAAAATGGCCAGACAGACTCCCGTGTTAAAAAAAACTCTTAAAGCCATTAATGGCATGATTCGGAGCCATTTATTTAGATCAGATGGATCAGTCTGGAAAACTAGGGTCCTGTTTTTTGGGTCGAGAATAACAGAAGATAGGGACCCATATTTACTCTTTATTTTTGTCCACTTAATTTTTTTTATGAAGCAATCTATATTTTTGAACATTAAAGTGCTTTGTTACACTAAATTTACTGTCAAGCCCATTGCATTGATACAATTTCCTATGATAAATACAAGCATCCGTCTCTATGTGTATAACTGGTCTATAAACATTGACTTTTGTTATAATAGCTTGTTTGTCAATCTAGTCACTTCCCAAGATATTATTTATTTTTGGCCAGCTGTTTTGCATTATAACACAAGTGTCAAATTGGATAACAAATAGATGATCCATATCCCTGTTTCAACGACAAATAGTTGAAAACTGTTGTTTGTAATTTGCTTTTTGTCAATAATAATAATTAATACATCAAACACTATTTCCAGAAACAGTTTACTCTAGTTGATGAATTAATCGTTTTTTTGTGGTTTCTAGTAGTGAGCGGTAACAAAATTAAATTTGACACTAGAAAGGATAATTGGCTTTCTGTGTTATTTTACAATCTGAATCAATTTAGTGAGAAGCTCTTGATTATTTTGTTTTAAATGGCAAAGGAAAAAGGGCCCATGTTTATTAAAACTAACAACTAACTTCTTTTCTAGCTCCCTCCCCCCTCCCAACAAAAAAAAGCATATCTAATTATTTGTTTGTACTTCTTTTAATTTCACAAGGTGAAAATTGGTCTTAGGGTTCTGACAAGACCATTGCCAGAGAAATTGCCAACAATATATAGGACTCTAGGAGAGAACTACAATGAGAGAGTGCTTCCTTCTATTATTCATGAGACTCTCAAGGCTGTTGTTGCGCAGTACAATGCTAGCCAGCTCATCACTCAAAGAGAGGTCACTTTTGTTCCCCTTTTTCCATTTTAAATCTTTAGTTGTCAATTTTTTTTGATAAATTGTTCAATCTTTTCCATTATTTTGAACATTTTGAAGTGTGCAGCGCGTCTCAAGTGACCTGATTTTACTTGACACATTTGGTTCTTGTAACCTGATAATGTTACTCCTTAGGATTGGAAAGCACAAAGAAAATAACATTCATATTGTTGTGTTGTACTATATTGTAAATTTCTAAACATGAATTCATTTCTGCTTGCAAGCTTACACTTGTAAAAAGTTTAAGGTTTCTCTTTTGTAATCTGCAATTGTACTGTCTAAATGATTGTGGCCTGAAATTGTTATTGGACTTCTATTAGACTTGTATTTCTCTAGGAGATTTAAAAGTTTTTAGTATTTGCTAACTTATATATATAAATGGCCTACTGAACGGTATAATCTGTACAGAGTTTTAGACCTACAAATAATCTTTTTTTTTTATATTCTAAGAATCAAAACTGAAGTCTAAGCTCTGTTATTACTGTGTAATAGATAGTGAGCAGGGAGATAAGAAAGATTCTGACAGAGCGGGCACGCAACTTTAACATAGCCCTCGATGATGTGTCTATCACCAGCTTGAGCTTTGGCAGGGAGTTCACTCATGCCATCGAGGCCAAGCAGGTAGCTGCTCAAGACGCTGAGCGTGCCAAGTTCATTGTTGAAAAGGCTGAGCAGGATAAGAAGAGTGCTGTCATCAGAGCTCAGGTACTTCCCAGTTCCCCTTTCTCAGTTTCTCCTTTATTTATCATTTTTATTGTTTGAGTTTTGCAACTAAACCTGTGATGGATGAACTAATTGCAAATTGTCCCTTTATCCGTGCAACAAAAACCATTTGAAGGTATTTGTGAGGTGCTGACCGTTGACAATTTTAGTGTCCGGAAAGATATATCCGGCTTGTAGTCAGTTCTGGATCCCCTGAGCATGATTGAACTGTCTAGAAATGTGGCCTCCCCATTCTGTTGTGTTGCAAACTTCAATAGAGACTGATATTTTGTTAGAATAGATTGGGTGATGAAGTGGCTAGTTTCTTTTTACTCTGCTTCGCATGGGTCGACTGATTCTTTAACTGCTTGTAACGGTGTTCCATGTTAATTACAAATTTGAAATACGTGCGTGTTATTTCTACTAATAGGAGGGTTTTCTGCAAAATTGCGTATCTACTGGTAAATGATACAGGTAGGATCATAACATCTACTATATAGGTTCTATTGCCTGTCCACTAACCTCCTTAATGATAAAAGAATAACAAGACAAGAAGAAAGACATTCCTCATACAGAGTGGATAGTTGGAATACTTTTTTAATTCGAGGTAAGGAAGCAAGTGCTAGATTAAATCTTTTCTGAAAGGAGGAAAAGCACCCACAGGAACTTAAAACCCCCTGCTCTTTAGAAACCTTGTACTTGACCACTTGGCCAACTCACACACTTGTTTGTCACATAATCTCTCTAAAGCGACATTAAATCCCTCCCCTCCCCTCCCCTCCCCTCCCCTCCCCTCAAGAGTAGGAAAATCCACAAATAAAGAGCTTTGATAGTTCTCTCTTTTTGATACTCTCTTTTGTCCAATACAGCCTTTTGATGTGAACTATTCTGACCTCTTTTTGTATGTACACAGGGAGAGGCTAAGAGTGCGGAGCTGATTGGCCAGGCAATAGCAAGCAATCCGGCTTTTCTGGCGCTGAGAAAAATTGAGGCAGCGAGAGAAATTGCGCACACAATCTCTCAGTCTTCAAACAAGGTCTTCTTAGACTCTCAAGACCTCCTGCTCAACCTCCATGATCTGAATGTCGACAACAAAAATAAGAAGAAATGAAACCTTCATGTTAATTTGTATTGCAGGAGAATTGGAAGCATGTTCTTTCTATTTGAATTCTTTTGCTTTGTGTTAAAATTTTTTGTAGTACCGGCTGCTGCGCATGTGGTAAAGCTGTTTGACAAGTTTTTTCTATACTGTGGTACTTTGTTATGGCGCTGAATGTGGATTATAGGATTTGAGATTTAGGGCCTTATATCTGGGGTAGTTCCTGATTTAATAAGAGAACCTTCTATCATGGTTAAAAAATCACCTTCTTGCCACTCACTCGTGTTGTTGAGTTATCTTTTTGTTAATCTGGTTTATTGATTGTTCGTTAGCGCAGTAAGGCACTGGGCACTGGCATGATCAGGATTTCTTTTGGACATTTTGAAAACTGATTGTATAACTATTTTGCAGTCCAACATCGTGGTTGCTTGTGGGCTGATGAACTCCTTTTTCTAGTAATTCTAAAATCAAATGTCTAGTCACTAATTTAGGTGTTTAGAAACTTCTTTGAAGCGAAGACTAATGGTTTATATTATCATTCATTATTGATGTGGTGTAATTTGTTATTGATTTCACGGGTTTGAAATTTAAGTAAATATGCAGTATGAATGTTAAACGACCAGACCCGTTCACTGCACTGACTGCCAGGCTTAAAGATGGCCTGTTAATGGCTCAACGCCCATGTTCACTTTTAGTAAAATTTCATTTTTGAAGGTAATTTATGCTAGATTCACTAGTAATAAAATGAGCGAATCTAATTAGTTTTTATGTATTCATTTTGTTATCATTCCATCTAATATAAAATTACCTTCAAAAAAAAAATGAAAATTTATGATTAAATAAACATTTAGATGTGATATGTAAGCACTAAATTTTGAAATATAAAATAAAAGTTAAGTTGGTGACATATATCACTAGAATCACATCCTTTCTCATTTCAATTTTCTCACAATATTGATTTAGTAGGCTGGTTGACAAGTACAGCCGAAAGTATAACAATATAATAGAGAGAAGAAAGTCAGAACACAGTTTGATCGACACGGTTGAATCAAAGTAACTTGGATTTCACTCCAATCCAATCCAACAATATAGTTCTTAAATAAATAATTAGAATTATAAAATTTTAAACAAATTTAATAAGATTTCAACACAATTTTTTAAATGCTAGACATGTTCATACACATGATAATATATAAATGATCATACAAAAGTTGAATCATTTTAAAAGTTAAGTTTCATCGTATATATATTGTATACATTATATTAAATGAAGAGAGAAAATAACTATATATGAATCATTGAATTCAAATGGATGAAGAAATTTAAACAAAATCAATAATGAAGAAGTCTTGATAATGTGACATATATGAGAGACTAGAAAATTTAATTTTCTTTATGAAGTATAATTTAACACATGCTTGTTAATGGAGTTCTATTGTAACACGGTTAAAAAAAAATATTAATAATTTTTCAGATTTAAATATCACAATTAACACAATATTGATGTGTGGGCTGATTTCAATTTAATACCAAAATATTAAAGTAAATAAAGAGAGGGAAAAAACACACGATACGACAATGGACTACGGAAAATTGCTTACGTCTCTGGAGATTCGATAAATTAATTGAAGAAGCGTCAATTAGGGTTAGCAAATAATCAAACTGATTAAGTTAATATTCAAACTAAAAAGAAAATAAATATATTAAAATAAATATACTATCTCAATACTATGATTTTGGACAACATTTTTGGACCACTTTAAATCATATTCATAATCATTGCAACGATTTTATAAATCATTATAACGATTTATTTAATTTTGGATCATTTATTTTGTATCACATATTTCTAAATTATAGAAGTTATCCGTTACAATGATTATATAATTCATTGTGATAATTATTCTGGTCAAACTCTCTATTGCCGATTTGTTCATAATCATTGCAACAGTTTGGTTAACCATTGTAATAATTTCAGCTCTATTCTATTTAAGTAAGTTTTTTGGCCAGATTCGACAGCTCCCTCTTGCACGAATTTGACGTCTCTCAGAGCAAAATCTAGCTGCCATTAGAGAATTTTTTTTAAACATCAATATTACTAATCTAAACTTACAATATGTTAGATCTGAGTGATTTTTTCAGTACTCTCCTTGTGAGATCTGTTTTAGAGCATTGTTTTGCTCTCTCTTTTTCCCTTGTGGTCGATGATAATTCATTTGCATAGTGTAAGAGATCAGAGGTTCACATTTATGCAAAGCTTATGTTTTAATGACTCGGCTAAATTCTATAGTTGATGATTGCGGCTTTCGGAGATAACTTCATTATAATCGAACTCTGTTAAATTATGTTTTATTTTGTTTATTGTTATTGAACTGTGAACATGATTTAATTTAAGTGCCTTTAGAACAACAAATGCTTGTTGATTTTGTTTTACTTCAACAAAATATATATTTGAAGGTTCTATATTAATGTGAGAACTGTACTAAAAGTTTACTGAATATTATAAAAAAAAAATTATTCTCTTCATCATATTGATTTATAACAATTATAGAACTAGAAAAAGTTTTGAAGTTATAAACTATGGCTCAGCATAACTGAGAAATTTGTAAGTGCTATTTAATAACTTGAATCAAAATCAATAAAATAACGAAATGAAGATTAATAACATATGATATATATTTTGTTAGAGTGTCGGCTTTTGACACGAGGGCATTTTAGAAAATGTGACATTTTGTGGGATCTATCTCGCGAAAAAGCCACCGCGCACGCCGCATCGTTGCAATCTCTCCCCCTCTCTCTAATGGCGGACGAAGGAAAGAAGAAACCCTGCCCACTCCCGCAATCCGACCTCGACAAGAAGTGGGATTCATGTATCGATCTCTCCATCCGCCGCGTCCTCTATTCTTCCCTCGCCGGCGCCTTCTCCGGCCTTATCTTTTTCCGTAAGTCCACCGTTAATTTCTTTTTCAAATTTACCCCCCCTGGCATTTTAGCTACACAGATCTGCTAATGGATACCAGTTTTATGGCCTTTGTCTCCGATTTAGATCCATTTGTGTGTTTCTTGAGTAGTGGCATATTGACATTAGGGTTAAATATTAGTTTTTTTTATTACTTTGTTTATTGTGTTGATTGTTAGTAGTTTAGATAAAAAAAAGGGGAGCATAGAGTTTGGTTTGGATTTTGACTTCATATTTGCTTTCAGTTTAGTATCTCTAATGTACTTTTGCTTGTTGATTCATCCAATGCACATTTGAAATTCGTCCTTTCTTAACCATTGAAAGTCCAATCGAAAAAAAAATACTCCTTTTCACTTCTCCTATGTATTCCTTTTCATTTTCAACTATGCTTCAAATATGTTAATAAAACTTCTCCTATTTTCATTCTCCACAAGGAATGCAAATAATCCTGGCTTATATATTTAGTTTTGATAAGTAGGCCAGAAATTTAAATAAGAATAGGGAGCGAAAGTTGATGCTTGTGAAGTTAGAGATATAGATCATTAGCGATATGCGTTTACTTAGCCTTTCAGTCAATTCTCACCAGCATACAGAGCCAAATTCAGTTGCATGCTAGTGAAGTGTGATTTGTTTTCTACTTCTTTTGTTGTTTAATTGGTTGACTGAAAAGACAAGTGATACTAAAGGTACCAATAACATGCTTACACTGTACCAATCATCTTGTTGAAACTTTTAAGTTATCATGTTGTGCTAGTTAAAATGAACACCTCTCCATGTTTTAAGTATGTACCTGGCTGTTTCTTAACAGGAAGTCCTACGTCAAGATGGGCATCCGTGACACTTGGGCTTGGTGTTGGGATTGGTTCAGCATACACCGAGTGTTCATACCTTTTGAATGGCTCTCCTCCAAAGTGGCCCCTTAAGTCAACCCCATCTATCCCTCCTGCTTCCTCTCATGTGCCTCCTCCATCAGCCCCACCACTTCCAGTTCCATCTCAGGTATTTTCCCTCCTTTTTCACTCTCTTTCTGACACACACAAACTCACTCATACAAACTTTCACTCTCATCACATGTCTTTGTGGTTACAACATGTAGATGTCGGCTTATGTATTGTGCCTTGAATATTGTGCAGTGATCCTTAGATGGAGCTGTCAAGGTCTTACCTTTTCTCAAAAAAATAGCTAGTTGGAAGTGATATTGAAGAGTTAACATATTAGGTGCAATTATTAGTAAAATACTTGCAATATACAAAAAAAAAATCCAGAAACAAGAAAGGTCAAGCAGTCATGCATACCAGGTCTGGCTGCTTTTACGGCTTGGAATGATACCAATATTCTGGGAAACAAGCATATTAGATCCCTTTATCATAAGCCATTTGCTTTTCTCAGTGACAGGCATAAGATACAAATAGCTTTTTTTTTTTTTATATCTTATTCATCAAACATTCTTAGTTAGAGTTATCAAGCCAAAAACAGTTGTTGAATAGGATAGACTGATAGTATGCAAAATGTCCCTTTTGAGACCAGCATATGGTTTGTTTCTCTAGATTTTTATAGGCATATGTAGTATGTACATACTAAATATAGAAACACTAGTCTTAATTGTTAAGTCCATTAGAGTGGTTTGACCTGACGTATGTTGTTACGCTGTTCTTCAAATATAGAAACTGCTTTTTGCTGCTATGGATGTAGTTGATGTACTATATGCCTAATTGTTAATCAAGCATACAGCTTTCTTCACTTTTCTGATTTTTATGCTCATATTGTCTTTCAGGAGGAGGAAAGCAAGTGAACAATTTGTTTTCGGATTTTCAGAAGTTTGGGAGACCTGAATTATAATTTTACTTTTGTCCTGACGAAGAAAAAGGCCATCATTTTACCCCTTTTGAACTCTTTTATTATGTGCATTGCTTGCCAGTGAGTTATGTTCAAGAGCTTTGTATTCCCTTTTTGTCAGTTGATTTTTAGGGAGAAGCAATAAAACTTGAAAGCGCTGTAAACCTGATTACATGTAGGTACACTTGCATGAATGATTAATTAATCCTGGCTTTATCTGCAGATACACTTTTCCCCTGAAAGATTGGACATTTATCAACCAACTTTTTATTAGAAACTAAAAGATATCATTACCATGTCTCTCTTCCACATTGATTGCAGCAGGGATTGATCCGCTGATCTACATTACTTTTATCGAGATCCATTAAGTCATTCAAAAGCCGAAATTCATCTTTCAATATCAGAAAATGAGCAGGCATTCTACTCTGCTCTAATTAATGAGAACATAGAGTTTTTCTTTGTTTTTTTAATAAAAAGAAGAAAAAAGTTATTTGGTGCCCCCACTCCTATCCTAATTATCATTCACAAATGAGATTCTTTAGAAGAAAAAAAGATGTGGGGCCCCATGTGCACTGGTCGTTGGTGACGTGCTAGAGCATCGTAAAAAGAAATAGAATCAGTGCTTCTATTTTCTTGCATTAAACGAAGAGGTAGTAAAAAAATTGTTTATCTAGAGAAATAAAGAAAAAAGAAAAAAAGGAAAGAGAAAACTATACAATTGAGATTTAGTGTGTTGTTGGAAATTGTATGTGTGAACATGTTCTGGGTTTCCCTGCTCTTTATATCTATTAATATTTTTAAGGCTTCAGTGATTTCTTTTGCGCAACATGTCCAGTCCAGCATGAAATTGGTGGATCACAAATACACAATACACAACAAATTTATTATCACAAAACATGAAAACATAGAAAAATAACATGGCCTATAGTAGGCTAGTAGCTAACACGACTCACACTAAACCCACAATTTGTAAAACAAGCACACGCAATCTAAGGGCACTTATAGTCATAGAAATCGTTAAAGCCTAATATATATATGGAATCCAGTAAAATAATTTTAATATATATATATGAAATCTAAGGGCACTTATATTCATTTGGTCATATTTGAAAGAAATTCAAGAATCTAATAGAATAACTTTTAATTCATTAAAGCTGTCATTGCCTCGGGCTTTCATTCAGAATGCTAAATTGCCTATTTCATTCAGCAATAGACAATTAATCATTTTCACATATACAAAGAGTATATAAATGTGAACAATAATGAATTGAGGTCTTATAATTATTATTTTCTATTATCTTTTGACTTTTTGATGACAAAAAAATCTAAAAAAATTAAATAATTTTGTACTCACAACTTGCACCCAACATGATTGCAATCTAAATATTATAAAACTTGGTTTACTAATAGATTTTGATATGAAGATTAGATTGAACGATTTGGATCGATCATTTCTGACTTAAAATTAAAAATAGAGCGCAAAGCACACAACGCTTTTGTGCTTTGCAAAGCACCATAACCTAATTCTATATAGATTCCGACACCAGCTTTGCAAAGTACAGAGACGTTGTGTGTTTTGCGTTCTATTTTTAATTTCAAGTCAGAAATAATCGATTCGAACCGTTCAATCTAATCTTCATATAAAAATCTATTAGTAAACCAAGTTTTATAATATTGAGATTCCAATCATGTTGGGCGCAAGTTGTGAGTACAAAATTATTTAATTTTTTTAGATTTTTTTGTCATCAAATATTATAGAAGTCAAAAGATAATAGAAAATAATAATTATAAGACCTCAATTCATTATTGTTCACATTTATATACTCTTTGTATATGTGAAAATGAATACTTTTTTTCTTTTTTGAACCCATACGTTATGTTAGTGCAGGGTGTCAATTATTGACCTGACCCGACTCGACCCGACATGACCCGAAAATAAATGGGTCGGATATGGGTTTGATTTTTTTAACCCGAATCGGGTTGGGTCAGGTTCGGATTAACCCGACCCGACCTGATTAATTATATTTTTTAAAGTAATTTTGTGATTTAATACTAATCAAAGCTTAAATATACACTAATTAAGATTAATTATAAATTAATTAATATTTTATTATTTAAAATTATATAAAAAAATTAATAAATATTTAATTATTTTACACGGGTCGGGTCGGATCGACCCGTGACCCATCGGATCGAGTATGGGTCAAGATTTTTTCACCTGAATTTAATCGGACCGAATCAGACCCATTGACACCCCTATGCTAATGTGAGAAAATTAAATTCGACGCTACAATTTTATTGTTAAAAGACATGCTACTCATCTATTATATCGGTATTGCATGTAGATCAGGGGTGGATTTATTTAGTCTCACACTGTATTGGATAAGACTTATTGAAATAAATATTTTTATCTCATATACTGTATCATTGATGAGAAGAGACTCAATTATCATCATTATTGGTGCCCGTGATACTTATTTATTTATGCATAAGTTTAAAAATATGAA
Source organism: Schoenoplectus triqueter (assembly GCA_964058805.1). Lineage (NCBI taxonomy): Eukaryota > Viridiplantae > Streptophyta > Magnoliopsida > Poales > Cyperaceae > Schoenoplectus > Schoenoplectus triqueter. Next base: position 14,995 of record CAXKVV010000999.1, on the reverse strand, counting down.
TCGTTTGATGTATTTTATATCATGTTAATTATATGTATATAAAAAATCACAAATTTTAACTCTGTTTGAGTAGCCATTAAGTAATAAGTCTAAATTATAAAATTTGATCCATTGATTTTATGAACACTTGATGTATATATCAATAATGTATCAATAATATAATTTTTTATATACATATATATAAGATTGTATTTATAAAATATTCTTTCAATTAGTTTTATTATTTAAAAAATTAAATAATAGTTATTTGATATTTAATTTTAATGATGCCGATGTGACACCAAAATGATGATAATTGAATCATTTCTCATCATTGATACCATGTTAGAATTTACCATCAATGATGATAATCGTCCCAAACTCATTAATATCTTGGTTTTGAATATTATAAATATCTTAATCTTGAATGATGATAATCGTCCCAAACTCATTTCATATCTCATGATATCAAGAACAATGTAAAGACATGAATATGTCATTCTAACACTATATTCTATCTGGAGGCATCTAATTTGAATATCATCGCTCATGTCAATAAACAATAGGGACATCAATATTCTTGATTCGTGCTTCTTCTTCATACAGAGGACGTATATCGAGATAGAATCTATATGATCGTCAGTTATGGATAACGTTGGATAATATCCCCAAGTGAAAATCATTTGTATAAGAAGAACACTCATATCATAACTAAGAATTAACAAATAAACAAAATACTAATGATACAAATACAATCATTATAGTATTCAACGTGTTATTTGTGTAATTTAGCCGATAACACTGATCGCATGATCTGTTAAACATGATCATTACTCAAATTACGCAGTAGTTTTAGTTCATTACTGTTCCTAAATAATTAACAAATTAGAGATATTTTAGAAATTATTTATTAATGTATATAGTGTTCACAATTGAGTCGAACTCAATATATAAATAATAAAGAACTGAAAAAAATAAATTATACATTATATATAATCATCCTAAAAAATAAACTAAATATAATAATTACATAATTGACTGTCACACTAACACTAACACAATTGGCAATAGACATGTGGTAACACGATAACCAGTGGCGGAACCACATTGCCACTAGTGGTGTCAATTTGACACCACTAAATTTTAAAAATTTATCGAATAAATTTATATATTTAATTATTATTATTTACGATAATCTTTAAAATATATAAATTAACACCAAATATATTTTCATCCCTTCGTCCCTTCTCTCTTCTGATTCGTTAGCCCAGCACATCCTAGCTGTCCTTTTTCCTCCCAATCAAGATTTGAATGGTTTCACCTTTGCTATTTTTTTCATCCCTTCCAATAGCTCACATCTGGTCAACTAAACTCCGACACATCCAATATCTAGCACACCCACTGATGGATGTGGTTCCTAACTTCCCTCTGTCCGAATCTGAATATGATCGTGCGTGGCTATGGTCTCAAATCAAGGTGGAGGCGAGCTGCATCCATCCGTTGATGTGGAAAGAATTGATAAGATTTTTTTACCTTCCAACTCAGAGCGTGTCAAATGATGGTACGTATAAGTTATGTATAGTGAGTTAATAAACGCGCGTTGTCATGTGTTAGTTAGTACGTGACATGTTTAATACGGAAGGAATATATCATGTATGTTTATATATTTATGTTGACGTGTCACGAAAGTGTAGTGTCCGATTGTGTACTGGAGAAATAAAAATTGGAGAAGGGGTAGATTCTGCAGGGGACTAGGCCACTAGGGTCTAGGTGCCACACTGCCACGTTGGGAAAAAAACAACAACTAAAAAGCTTCGTCACTGCCGCCTGAGGGCTGAGATTGAGGCTGTGGCTGTCACGTGCGTACCCTTTTTTGCGCCACCTTGGCACCTTGCGGTAGGCAGTAGGCAGTAGCACACGGCACCCCTCCAATTCTCGCCAAATAAACTGCCGCTTCGTCTCTTTTTGGGTCTCTCCTTCTCCCCTCTTCTTCTCTCCCCACCTCCTTCCAAGAATCGATCAATCGTCAATTGACGACGATTCCTTCTCCGGCGCTTCACCCCCTGACTAAACCCTAACACTTTCTCTCTCTTTCTCTGTAAGTGTAGTCCTTACTTAAATGCTCGTCGTCTCACGTGCGTTACTCGATCTTATGTCGATTTTTCCATTGTTTGCATAGAGGTTAAATGAAGGGATCGAATGGTGCAAATATCAGGGAATCCCAACTGTGACGAAGCGGTCTCGCAAGTTGGAAACCTCTAGCTTCTCTGACGGCCGCTTCTGCGCTCTCTCCCACCGGTCTCTCATCTCATTCTGCACAGCCACGTATCGCTTCCAACTAACTGTATCTCTCTTTTTATCTTTCCCCCACCCCCTTCCTCCACTTTGTATGTGTAAATTGGAAACTGAGTTGATGCGATGTTAGTTATATAGTTCCCTTTCTGGTTGTAGGCTAAAATTGAATGTATAATTCCTGTTTTGGTGCTGATTTATTTGAGTGGCATCCATTATAGGTGCTACAGAAAAAAAAAAAGATAAAAGAAAAATGTTGTGCTTGCATCCTGGAATTTTTTAAGCCTTGCAAATTTGCTGTTACTAATGGTGGTGTATTCCCCCACTGTGCATCTATTGAGGTTTAAAAATAAACTTTCGTTAAACACAATTACCTATCTAAATGCTATAGATGTGCTGTATTTTATAGCTCGGAGTATTTGTTTTTTTCCTTGTCCATAGAATATATATACTTTTTATGTTTAACTCAAGGAGTATGCTATTTTTGCACCTTTTCTAATGGTTTTGCAATGCCCAAGTCCCATGGTAAAATAATTAAAATAAAAATTTAGAGAACTGAGGGGAGTGAAGTTGTTAGAAGCCTTGGTCACCCAGGAAAAAAACTTGATGGTATAGTACTGGTGAGCTCATACTTTTGTTTTGTAACAGCTTGGAGAGATCAGCAAGTGCAGATAGCAAGCCTCCGATTATGAACCAAGTCAATAGAGTTCCTGATGAAAGTGCCATACCTTCTCCTCTTGGTACCATTACTTTGGCAAATTTTCTTTCCAGTAGCACAAGTTCCAGGAATTATGTATATGAAGGGCAAGAACATATTATATTCAGTAAGTACCAACTTTTGTTATTTGTATTCTTATACTCTTATTAGAGGATTGTGATGCGCCAGCCACCATGGTTAGTGAAAAGCTAGATAATGTGGATAGCGAAACGGAAGAAATTCCCATAGCTGCTTTAAGTTGTGCAAGAGAATGCAGAGGAAAAAACAAGGTAATAGATGTACCTAGTGAAGATGACGAACTGGAGATAATTGGTGTGAGCGAGCCGGTTGTGAAGAAACCGAAGAAAATGCCTGTTGTCCCATGCGTTGCTTGGAGAACTCGGTTGTCTCGGGGGAAGCAAGAGAGAGTTTCTTACTCGACCTATTTTCAAAAAAATTCTGATGATTCAGGAGATGAAAAAGATGATGAAAAGAGAGATGAGGATGCAGTTGAAGAAGAAGAGGACGAGGAAGAAAGTACCAGTTCAGATGAGGATTTTGACAAATCTGAACCTGATGTTGATTTAGATGATGACATGCTGATTGGGGAATGGCAAGAGCGGTATCGTGCTGTGAAAAGAAAAATTGTGGAACCAGATATAGAAAGAGATGGAACTGGGTTTTGGGGATCTGAATCGGAGGGTTTGGTTGCTGGCCCTCCTGCCAAGAAACTGAAATCTGATAACCCAGATGAGGTTCATGTGATTGAGTCGGATCTTGAGACGGATTTAGATCCTCAGAGATGGGTATTAAGATCTGCTTCATCAGATTCCGATTGGGAGGAGGAGATTCGATATGTACCATCCAGTGGAGACAGGAGCAGCAGTGCTGGTTTCAGAGTTAACAGGAATCGTTTGGCCATTTACAGTTCAAAAACCCAAGGGTCGAAAACTTATGCACGCCCATATCGACAGAGCATTACAAAGGATGGATCAGGCTCAAAGTTCAAGTTATATAAGCAGTACAAGGGAAGTAGTACAAGGGGAAGAGTGCCTAGAGGGCAAGACCTCATGAGGATGCTAGTTGATAGGATGTCTGCTGAGAAAGGATCTGGTAATTGGACAGTGGATCCAAACCAATACGGGCTGAAGGATGTACTACCAATGGTGTTCTTCTTTGAGGAGTTGGAGGAGGGAGAAAAGGAGAAATCAGAGGAGGATAGAGAACTGAACGAGTTGTGGGCTGATTATGAATTTGCTCTTGAATCAGAGAACATAGGGAGGTATCGTAATGATGAGGTACAGTCGTTTAGAATTGTCTTTAGCCTGCTTTTGTTCTGTTATGATTTAGCCTTAACTTCCTGTGCTTTTTTTTAAACTCCTTTTGTTTTTAGGAGTTCATTTGGATATCTGGGGTCAAGAACATTATGCAATCCTTACTAGTACCAAGCAGCATGCAAATTAGACTTCTCATACTTCAAATAAAACCGCCGTGTCAAATTATTTCTTCTACTTTTTTTGTAGGTCATAGCTGTGGATGAAGGCGCAATATTGGATCCAACATCCGATATTTATGGGTATTGTCCAAAAGGACAACATGATTTAATCCTAGATGAACAAATTGGGGTATTATGCAAGAATTGCCCTTTTGTGAGCATTGAGATCAGATACATCCTCCCAGCCATGGTATATCCTTATTTGATTTTTTTTTTTTTGCTTTTTTGCTTTTTATTAGTAAAACTTGCCCCATAGATGAGCCAATCCTTACTATGAACAGAACACAATGCCATGTTAGTAACATACATTTGGAATGATGGCAGAATATAGCAAACTATAGTTGCTTGGAAGCTGGTCCAGTTTCAAATTATGGATCAGCCTCTTGCCTTTTATCTGTTTGAATGACAATGCCTTATTTGTATTTATGGATGATACCTTCACAATATAGTTTTCTTTTTAAATGCTTCTTTACAGTGAAACAGATCAGGATTAGCATACCTTGCAATATTTTCCATTCCAACATGGTATTTTTAATTTTGTAGAACCAGTAAACCCTTATTTCCCCAGACTAATGCATAAACAGCTGATGGATTCTATACCTGTATGTCTTGGAAGTTCTATACCGTTGACTTCTATCTGAACTTCACATTTATATATTTTACATGTGTTGCCGCTACCTTCCATCATGTTTTCTGTAGCATTGTATATACTTCAATCTGTTTGTAAAGTTTTTCATTACTTTTCCTTTAATCTGAAGTTTCTAGAATCTAACAACTGGACTAACTCAGGCTGCTAGCATTGTTGACAAGTCATCATGGAGAGTCTCAGCCTCTGAGCCCAAAGCCCCACTCCAGTACACCAACCTCTGTGCAAATGAGGAAACCAGTGAAACTAAGCTATGTTACAACACCTTAAATGGTACAGTGTGGGATCTAATTCCCGGCATACTCTCAACCATGTATGCACACCAACATGAGGCAATGGAGTTTATGTGGAACAATTTGGCTGGTGGGATTGAGCTTGACTCCCTGCGTGGTGGACCCCGCACTGATGTCATTGGTGGATGCGTTGTGTGCCATGCACCGGGCACTGGGAAAACTCGGCTAGCTATTGTTTTCATCCAAACCTACATGAAAGTCTTCCCAGATTGTCGACCTGTCATAATTGCACCACGTGGTATGCTCTATACATGGGAGGAGGAGTTTAAAAAATGGAACATTAACATTCCATTTCACATACTAAATACCAATGAGTACACTGGGAAGGAAGACAGTGCGATAAGAAAGCTGGTGCGAAACGAAAGACGTACTGATAAGTTGACCAGGTTGGTGAAGTTGTGCAGCTGGGATAAAGGGAATGGTGTCCTTGGGGTGAGTTATGGCCTCTTTACAAAGCTAACACTTGATCGGTGCAAAACCGATGAGGATGCCAAGGTGCGTAAAGTTCTTCTAGAAAGGCCAGGGTTACTTGTGCTAGATGAAGGGCATACACCGAGAAATGAAAAGAGCATTATGTGGAAGACACTGGGCAAGATAAAGTCAGAGAAGCGTATCATTCTCTCTGGCACCCCATTTCAGAATAATTTCATGGAGCTCTACAATATTTTGTGCTTGGTTCGGCCCCAGTTTGCTGAAAGATTCTTGATCAAACGACCCAAAAGAGGTCGGCATCGATCTCTTGATCCTAATGAAGCTAAAGGAATTTGGAATTCAATCACTAGTAACGTGACAGATGACAATGCTGAAGAAGTTAGAGCTATTTTGAAGCCTTTTGTGCATATACACACTGGTAATATTCTCCGAACACTTCCTGGGTTAAGGGAGTGTGTGATTATTCTCAGCCCCAGTCCATTTCAGAGGTATGTAATCAAGAAAGTGGAGAGCATTGGCACAGGTTGTAATTTTGAAACAGAGTATAACATTTCCTTGGCCTCAATTCATCCTTCCCTAGTCACAGCTTTGAAGTTGACAGAGGAGGAGGCTGTGCTTGTAGACAAGCAGCAGTTAGAAAAGTATCGATCAAACCCCAATGAAGGGGTCAAAACAAAATTTGTCATAGAGGTTGTACGGCTATGTGAGGCATTGAAGGAGAAGGTCTTGATTTTTAGCCAATTCATTGAACCCCTCTTGCTTATAAAGGCTCACCTCATAAAGCTCTTCCGATGGAGAGAAGGCAAGGAGATTCTACAAATGGATGGTAAGATCTTACCTAGATATCGTCAAGCCTCAATTGATATATTCAATGACCCTGACAGCGATGCTAGGGTTTTGCTTGCATCAACTAGGGCCTGTTGTGAGGGCATTAGCTTAACAGGTGCTTCAAGAGTTGTGCTATTGGATGTGGTTTGGAACCCGGCAGTGGGTCGGCAAGCCATCAGCAGGGCATTCCGCATTGGTCAACAAAAATTTGTCTACACCTACAACTTGATAACGTCTGGTACAAGTGAGGTAGATAAGTATGATAGGCAAGCTGAAAAAGATCACTTGTCGAAGCTTGTTTTTGCACCTGAGACAGATTTGAATAATGTCAGAAATACTCTGACAAAGGCTGAAGAAAAACAGTCCTCTGAGTTGGTGGCACAGGATAAGATATTGTCAACTATGACCTCACACCTGCAATTACAAGACATGTTTTCCAAGATTTATTACCCTCGTACTGATGCTAATGTTGTCTATACATACAACCAAATTGTCCCCATTTAATTCCAATAAACTACGATTGGTTGATATGACAGGTGGTTGTGTATATTTTTACTTCCCTTTTTGGTTTCTGTTTCAGTTGTTACGGTAAATTTATCTTCCTCTTCCTGAGATTGTTCTCATATAAGCAAATAAAAGCTGGTAGGATGTGGGAAGGTAAGTGAATTTTGAAAAGAAAGACGCAAAAGTGTAGTAGCACTGTTCTCTTCCTTGGTGCTTTCATCATCATGCATATTTTTTCAACCTTGCATATCCTTGCAAAATAGCTTTTGCATCACTAGCTGTTCGATATGAAATTATGAATGGACTGGATGATGACATAGTGTGGCTGTTCTCTCTTTTTGTCTCAGATCTGGCTTCTCTTTGTAAGTTTCTAGAGGAATATAAAGGAATAAATCATTGTACTATTTATTGTAGGATTATTAACTACGACGGGCAAAACATAGGGGACACAAAGTTCGTGAGATATTGCACGTGTCATTAATAAGATATTTATACTATTATATAAAGCATCTAAGAATTGGAGGGTCCATTTTTTGTCATGGTAAATTTTTGTTATACCCATTTTAACCCTCAATTAGACGGATAATATTTATTGTTAGTTGATCGAACATATGTGATCGCGTTCATTGATCCCCTCTTTCTCTCCATTTATTTCTCTTATATACTATTATTTTCATAATTTTTGTTTTTTTATTTAGCAACCTTGTGCATATTTGGTAATAAATTAATGGTGATAATATATGTTAGAATAATTTATTTTTTTTTGCCATAAAAATCATGAATCATTAACTCATATTGTGCAAAAATCTCATCCAAGATTAAATATTATCTTTATTATATATTTTCTCTATAATTTGATGAATTTATAATTTAATATTAGATAAATGTGAATTTTTTATCTTATAATATTTTAATATTTAAATAAAAAAATTCTGCTGCAACGCGCGGGTATATAGCTAGTAAACATAAATGTATGTTAGATTACAGAAACGCATCTAGAATTGTCTGATAATACAGCGTTAACGGAGATGGTCACTTTCTCCATCTACCAGTCTATCTTACATTGTTTGCAAGTAGAATTTATTTTTTTAAAAGAAATTTAACACTTACTGTGCTTACATTAAGAAAAAGAAAAAAAAAATAAGCCGTGGACTTTCTTTTAGGTATCTTCATTGCTGGCTATGCAGAATTAATACGATAAACTCCATAATCAGTAAAAAGAAAAGCTAAATTTCAAAATATCTATCAGCATATCTTCTGGTATAATTTTACAACTGACTGAGTTCTGCACCACGTCGACTGGTTTAATGAATGAAATACAAGGATCTGACATTACCCCAAACAAACGCAAGTTACGCAACCCATGGGCCATGTCCCAGTACTGAAACGTCTACAGTTGTCAGCACAAGCTCAAAATTGGGTACAGCCACCAACATTAAGATCTTACGTGGTGACCTCGACATATGGATTCATGCGGGATGGCAGGATTTTGATCCGGATTGTAATGGTTTATTGGGTACAAATTTATTAGCTAATCGGGTAATAAATAAAAAAATAATAATTTAATATATATTCTTATCTAATAAAAAAATAATAAATAATAATATTTTACATATTAAAAATAACAACAAAATAAAACTCAAAATAATAAATAATCAAGTTGATGAAGATAATTTTCCTCTACGGAATTTCATATTTTGACATCTTTACATAATTATTTTATTATACACGATATTAAATATTTTTTCTTAATAAAAATAATCAGACAATTCAGAGAGCAATTTTTTTCAAATAGAACAGATTATGAAAAATATTATCTAAAACCACTATTTTTTTTAAATCCAATCTCTATTGGATCCGCCCTGGATTCATGAAGCACGGGGCCTACCAAACATGGATACAATGTCTGAGCGGGCGAGTCGGTGTTACACTGATCGGTATTCTCTGTGGATATTTTCTGTACGGAGATCTCCGCAGGGAAATCACAACAGCTGTGGGGAAGACTAAATACGAATTTTGATGTATGGGACTGTTTATTACTGTTAAATTAGAACCATTGATAAATAATCAGACGGCACAAATCAAAAGAATCGTACCTGCGGAGCTTTTTCAGCTCCGCAAGTAATATGATTATGTGTTACACTGGGTGTAAACCCACATGCTTGAAGCCAGAAAGCATGGAGGTGGGGTCCATAATATAATCACCAGTGATCCTATGTATCTGTTTGCCTATCGGGTGCAACTGTAGCCCAAGCCCGGGTTATACCCAATTCCGAGAACCCAAAATGGGAGGAATATTTTGTTTTTAATGTGGCACATCCTGCTTCTATGGTTCAATTTCAGGTAAGAATGCAATCATCGGTCTAATTTTTGCATGCATGACTTAACCATAATTGGTTTAGTTGTTTTTAATTGTTGTTTAATTTAGTAAAAGCCTCATTTCATCCGACGCTCCCTATAGAATGCATGGAAATGATCATCATTATTTGATTAGACAAACAATTAATCAATTGCTTGTTATGTTTAAAATTATAATGATGATCATTTTATAATTAATTAATATTTTTTCAGTTTTGTTTTGTTTTGTTTAATATTTAATATTTAATTATTTGTTTAATAGCTTAACTTCTTTTGTTTTGATGTAATGACGATAATAGTTAGTTCAATCAAAAATTTCTATGAAAAATTAGGATCATTTGAAGATAAGATGCTCATATTTAAATTTTTCTTCCGAACTCATCTCCCTTCATTTGAAACATTATGAAAATTAAATAATTAGTTAAAAATAAGCTAAATCATTGAATAATTAATTAAACAAGATAAAATAACTAAGTAAACTATTAAAAAAATATAAATAATAAATAAACCATTAAAAAATAATTAATTAAAAATAGAAAAAAATTGTAAGAAAAAAACTCGGTCGAGGTTATAAATGCAAAAGCCAGGAGTACTCATATCATTTCCCTCTTTTTATTTTAATTACTAAAAAAAATCTATGAAAATTAAAATAATGCTGAAATGATTTACTGAAATATTTTTTTATAAATTGTTCACGAAACGGTAGCCACATGTCCCCACATCTACTAAGGCTGTGCTCCCGAAAATTTAGAGAATGGAATGGAATGGAGAGGTAAAAGGTGGAAGGGGATGGAGTGGTGAACATATTTACATCTCAAATTGGGGGTGAACATTTTTGCAAAAACTCCATAGAAGAAGTTCCCTCTCTTCCATCCATTCACCCTGTCTTCCGTGCTACAGTAAAAAATCTGGAGCAACTCATCTTTATCATTTCTCTTCCTCTTCCACTGTGTCACCCTCCCTAATCAACTCGGGAGCACAGCGTAAGTAACATCGGTCGCTCCATGTGTCGTCCTCGTCCAGGGAGATGGATGGTACTTTCTACTACTTTCTACTGCTGTTACTTGTCTAGGAGATGTACCGGAGCGACGATACTTACACCACCACCACCTCTCTTTTATTGTCATCTTTTGTTGACGCAATTATAACTCTAAGAATCCAATATCCCCCTACCTAGTGTTATAAAAATTGGACGGGTCGGGTCGGGTTATGGTGGGTCGGCGGGATGGGTCGGGACGGGTCAATGGGTTACGGCGGGACGGGTTAGGACGGGTCTATTTTGGGGGGTTTGGTCGTGACCCGTTCTAGACCCGTTGGGTTGGACGGGTCGGGATGAGGCGGGTCCAACGACGGGGCGGATCGGGACTGGTCGGCGGGTCCATTTTTTTTTAAATTCAAAAATAACCCAATAAAATCCAAATAAATTCTCAAAAATTCTGAAAAATAATTATTAAAAATATTAAAAATATATAACTACTTATATTCTTGACCAAAAAAATTATTTTATTTATTTTATCATCTTTTTTCAAAGTTCAAAAGTAATAAAAAAATTTAAATAAATTATAAAAAATTATAAAAATTCGAAAATAATTATTTAAAAATTAAATAAAATCTTAAATTATATGATTTAAAATAAATTAAAATAAAATTTTAAATGATATAACTCAAGTAAAAATTTAAATAAAATCTTAAAGAATTCGAATAAAATGATATAACTTAAAAAAATATTATAAATAAAGTTACCCTTCTCCTTTATTCCGGTCTTAGGACCGGCTATGTAATAAATAGGCGGAGTTCTAACTTTTTTTTGGTTAATAAAGTTTATTGAAAAAAATCAAATAATCAGTGTAAATGCTAAAAAAATATTAAAAATAGGAAAAAAAATAAAGAATATAAGGGTTTAGAAATACCATCTAAAAATTAGCGTTCATATACCATAACTTATTTTCTGGCATACCATCCGAGTCTCCATCCGCTTCTGTCATAAATTCACTGCATGATTGTTCTACGAGTATATATTGATTACGTTGTTCTGTATCAAACCAATCTTTCAAGCATGCGAGTCGTTCGAATGTCTTTGCACCAAATCTGCTGCATTTATCTGTTAGTATCCTATTTACTAAACTAAAGCATGATAAGAGATGGTTGACAAGGACATGACAAATATATTACGGGCCATCATGGCAAGAGTTGGATATGCAGTTTCATTTCTCTTCCAATAACTGAGGATGTCAATACTGTCGGGTTTCATACTTCCTAAACAATAGCAAACTAACTCATTCATATTTATTTATATTTGTGAGTCGTCATCTTCCTCCAAGTCTCGTAATAATGTAGACCGACTATTGCTCCTAACATGATTCAAAAAATAAAAATATTAGTCTCATAATATTATAATAATATAACGAGTTCTAATATTTTAAATATGTTATATTTAGTACCTAATGTTACAAAGATTTGAAAAAGATGGTTGATTTGTTTGGTTCGCATGAAGTTGAGAGTTGTATAGGTTGAATATTTTTTTCAATGCGGAGGTCACACGTTGTTCCTTCTCGATATGTGATAAATTTAGATTATTCTTATACCGTTTAAGTAATTTTATAGTATACTTCTTCTTAAATGAAGGATGAAGATAATTAGCAAGAATTATAACGAGAGGAACTTCGTCCCAATATTTCAGAAATTTCTCTGTCATGACTTCTATAATTGGTGACAGAGGCGAGTCACCATGCACATCCTCCACGATTCGATGAAGATCTATATCCTCCAAATCATGGTACAACTTGAAAAAAAATAAAAAAGATTAGTAATGAAATAACTTAAAATTTCTAACGAAATAAATATAAAGACGAAAATAAAATAAACCTTTGATATCAAATAGAGATGTTGAAGCAACTGATGCGCGAATGGTGTGTACGAGCATGATAGTCGGACGGTTGCGTTAAAGAAAACTTCTAGAAATGTGAGGAGTTGTTCGAGTTGGTCACATTCTCCCGTGGAGCACAATAAGGGTAATCCCTCGGATGAGTTACGTAGGGTCTCACTTATAGCATGTTTGTATGGAAGGACACAGTGTAACATTCTATATGTTGAATTTCAACGTGTATCTATGTCTCACAATACTCTTAACTTACTTAAATTTAATCGTCCACACAAGACATGAAAATATTATTATCTTATATTATTAGAATAAATATGATGAAAACTATTTTTAAATTTGTAAATTAAATTATTAACTGAATTTGTCTTCAAACCCGCCTTAACAGTTAAACTTAGAATGTGACATATAATTTTTTGGTAAAATATTCTACCATCCATAATTAGATTTAGTACACGTGTAAAATAATCAATAAGTTTAATATTATTGCTTGCATTATCAAAAGAAATTGAAAATATTTTATTTTCTATTTTTTTTAAATTATACTCATACAATACATTTATAATGGTTTGATAAATAATTTGTGCGGTGTATGGATAATCTATGGTTCAAAAATTTAATATTTTTTTTTGTAAAATCTAATCATGATCAATATAATGTGCGATAACACAAATATAACTAAGACCATATTTATCGGCGGTCCATATATCAGATGTAATTGATATTTTATTTGTTGTAACTGCAAATATGACAAATAATTCACTTTTTTATTCAACATATTTTTTTTAACTCAGATACTATTTTGTTATGATGAAACTTTTTGTATAATGGTTGGCCACAAGCCCTAATTATTAATCGGGCAAAATCGGTACAATATGTCATCCTTATTGGTTGTTCATTTTTCGCTATGTATCGAGCAAACTCACTTAACATTTTTTTTCGTCATATTTGGCAAGTGTCATAGCACTGTTCAAGTTCAAACAACTTTGTACCATACGGGTATCAGGTCTTTCTTGGGGTTCTTTATTTTTTGCTATGTGTTTATCGGCATATTTTTAAAATTGACTTAAACTATTTTTTATTACATAATTATACGAAGTTTTACAATTATTTATCTTGCATCATGCATTGATTAGATTACTGTCGGGATCTAAAGAAAGTTATTTGCAAACTTAGCGGATATTGAGAACTTAGCGGATATTGAGAACTTGATGAATATTGGAAACTTGACGGATTTGAGGTCGAACCTTGTCCGGCACTAAAGAAAGTTATTTGCGGGTTATAATTAAGATCAACATGCAGTTGTGATGGATAATATTATTGTGATGAAATTTTTTGATAATAAAAATGTGGAGGGATATGATTTTGTTGATAGTATGGGGTCGAAGGGTTAGAACATGACATTTCTTCATCGAAAATTTCAACACTCAACCGATGTGTCATTTCTTCAGCATGAGAGGGATTGAGAGATGTCATTTGATATTGCTAAAAAATATTAAAAAAATTTAATGAACGTTATAAATATAAAAAAAATTAATTATTACAAATTAAAAATGTAACTAATGAAATAAAGAATGTACCAAAAATTAAAAAATATAATAAAAAACTAATTAAAAGAAACTAATGATTAAAAAATAAAGAATATAAATATTTATTTAAAAAACAATTATTATATAAAAAGAACTAATAAAAACTAATTAAAAATATAACTAATTATAAAATAATAAAGAATGTAATAAAAACTAATTAAAGGAAACAAATGGCAAAAAAATATAAATATATATTTAAAAACTAATTACTATGAAAAATATAAACTAATTATAAAATATAAAATACACTAATAACTAACTTTTTTTTTGTCGGAATCGAAAGATTGCCGAAAACCTGAAACTTTAAAACGAATATACGAGAGATAATATAACGAATGCTAAATTGAAAATAATAACTAAATAACACTAATATAAATATTTTTGATTTTTTCTGGATAATATAACAAAATTGTTATAGTAATATAATTAGAGAATTGCTAGTATCAAACTATTAACGAATTAACAAGAGAGAATTTAGTTTGGAGAATTGAGAAAAGAGATAAAATGAAGTTGTTTGTGTGAAGAAATGAGATAAAATAGGGGGGTATTTATAGAAAAAAATTGAATTATGATTTTTATTTTATTTTTATTTTTTTTGAATTTCAGCCGGTAATGGGTCGGGTTTCCCGGGTAAAGCGGGTCGGGTTGGCCGGGTAAAGGGGGTGGGTCAGATGGATTTTATTTTTGAATTTCCCGGGGTGAGTCAGGACGGGTCGGGCACATATTAAAACGGGTTGGGCGGGTCGGGTCGGGTCTCAGACAGTTTTTTTCAAAATATTTTGCTCACGCATGTGCTAGACCCGCCGGTTCTAGCGGGTCTTTATTCTAATGGGTTTGACCACGGGTCGAATTTTCCTAGACGGATTTATTTACAACACTACCCTTACCAAACCAACACTCGTTTCTCTACTCCCCTCCCTTCAACTAATTAATTAATGGAATCTCAAATTACTCCCTCTAGTCTTTATAGCAATATATATATATATATATATATAAAAAGAGAG
>CAXKVV010000998.1:0-38593 GCA_964058805.1 Schoenoplectus triqueter | reverse complement strand
GTTCCAACCATGAATATATCAGTTAAGAATATACAAATTGATTCTGTTTTTCAGCTTTTGCTTTATTTTTCCAATATCAATTCTAAAGCACAAACACTGCAACTGGCTGATTCATGCAACTCACATTACCTGCAATATTCATCATCCATTCTGGCGAGTGCATTTTGAATCTTCTCAGCACCTCCACCAATGACTTCTTCGCATGAGGCAATGGGAGTGGCAGTGAAGATGACATTACCAAAATAGCCCTGTGGAAGAGGCGGCCTAAGCCGAGCCCTGCCATCAGTTGCAATATACATCTTGGTCATTTGGTCAGGTGGAAGCCCACGTGCCAGGCATGCGCAGCGCCAGACATGAGCCCCAAGCAATGCATATGTGGAATAGCACAGGGCCATCGGAGGAAGTTTTTCTCTGAGTGCGCTGAGCTGTGACCGCGTGAGCCTAAATATGTTTACTGCTGTTGGTGGCAGGGTTTTGGTTGTGGGTTCGGTAGATGGGGAGGTGGAGGCCATTGCCGGAGGCGGTTGGTACTCAATATGAGGAAAAGACGGGGATGGGGAATCACGTGCCCGAAGCAATGTTCGATCAATGAATGGCTGTACGGTGATGGGGGCGCCGCGTGCCACATCAGACCAGGAATTGATGAAATGCAGGCCCGAGAAACCATCAGCGACGTGATGTTGCATGCCGACACCTAGTGACACTCCTCCACATTTGAAATGAGTCACCTGTAATTTAAAATGATGCACATGGTTTTACATGTTAATTGTTGCAACGGGGTGGAGATAGTATTGGAAAGATGATTGGAAACGACTTAATTGACCATGTATTAATTACTATTGAATAATTTATGTACAAGGTTGGTGAGTCTATTTTTTGTCAGAAAAAGAATGTCTAATTATACATAATTACATATGTCTATTAATCTATTGACTGCAAAGCACAGGGATAAAACTTGCTATATGTGTGTCTGATTACGTATAATAATTTCTATTAATCTATTAACTGCATAGCACGGAATTATCCTTGCTATATGTGATTTTCTAGGGGTGTTATATATCAATCAAGGGGGGAAGGTATAAGTGCAAAATCATTTCCGCGACTAGTCACTTAGGTTAAAGACTAAAACTTAGTTGCATTCTCCTGCAAATGGAAAATTATACCCCTTAAAACATTAATTAAAAAAATTGAAAAGAAAATTTCCGTCTCATTTAGTAGGTTATTTAAAGGCAACGAGATTAGCACTCTCAATTAGTTGAATTAATTAAGAATATTATATATGATTGATTTTTATCATTGTGCTAATTAACTAGAAGAAAATGACTTATTTCATTTTCTTCCAGAAATTGATTATTAAGAACTCGTGATCACACATTTATGTACTTGAAAAGACATTAACATATATTTCCACAGGCATCTATTTCACCAAACTTTCATCCCTCAAAAACCTAGGTCAATGGTGGATTTTTTTAGGGTAGTGTTTTTCCACAAATGAGTAAAACATGTTGAATTTTTTTTCTTTCTAACAATATATTGATCATATCTGGTTCGGGCCGTCTGATTTAGGGCAGGACAAGTGTTTTTATATGTCAAAAGATGGAAGTTAGGCAATATTTTTGTATAAATAGCTAAAATGCAGAGGATCAGCTGATAACATAAATTAATTTTTCACTGTCCTAGTGATAAACCAACATTGAATAACGAGTTAATGACATGTAAACCTCACCAATTAGTGCATTGTTCTAAACAAATGGTATTTCATAAATTTATTGCGAAGGAGGTTGACAAGAAAACCAGAGAATTACTTCTTATAACGTTGTTCATTGTATGGAGAGAGTTCCGTGATTTTCAAATAACAAGGAAAAGAAAATAGAGCAATTACTAAAATAAGTAATTACTGGAAGAGGTTCAATTTCAAGGTTCAAACACAACGGGAGGAGCTGATGCACTGATCTTATAGAAGCAAATTGGCTTTCTTTGTTACATTTATGTCCTTCATTTCTACTTAATTTTCTTTTTCTAGATTTTCAGATTTCTGTATCGGTTTTTCATTTTTAAGGACTCAACCTTGAGTCCATATTACTTTTTTTTTATTTCTGTTCAGGGTTTTAGCATCATCAAAACCTGCAACAATGGTAACACTTCCTCAAATCCTCAAAAAAAAAAGTTAAATTGAGTAATTTTAGTCAGAGTTTTCTTTTTATTTGCAATTAAAATTCCTTTACTTATATTGTTGGTCTCATGAAAAATGACTCCGTACGCACAAGGTACATCCAAAATTCATGACAATAATTCCTCTTATACTAAAATAAGTAATATGACAAGTACTATCTATAAACAATATTCATGAAAACAGTTGCGTCTGCTGTTTATTGACCTATAGTTGAAAAGAAAAGTCAAAATTGAGAACCTTATCTTATCTGAGTAGTTGAGACATTCCCATATTACCAACTTTAATGTGACCATTTACCTAATCATAACTATTTTTGTGTCGGTGAAGCATAGTAGCAAGTCCACCTTTGTTACACCCCAAGCCTCTGTTTGGTAACAGGATAAGAGGATAGATAACAGTAAGGTGGCAAAATCCGTCCGACCTGTTTGGACCTGACAGACACGATATGATTTTTTCAGAAAGTCAAATTGACTTGAATCAGACCTCATCCGGACCCGAACGATTCAAAATCCGAGATGATTCAAATTTAGACAACCCAAAATCTGACCCGATCCGAACCCGAACGACTTGAAACCCAAGATGACCCGAGATCAGACAATCTGAAACCCGACCCGATCCGGACCCGAATGACCTAAAATCCGAGATCAAACAACCTAAAACCTGACCCGATTCGAACCCGAATAACCCGAAACCCAAGATGATCTGAGATTAGACAACCCGAAACCCGACCTGACCTAACTCGTGTTGTATATATGTATTTAATTACTTTAAAATTATACCGTAGAAATATTAAACTCTCTTTATAAATTCAACTTGTACTTAACTGTCAATTTATTTTGAAATAGATCGGGTTAAGCACGGGTTTAGAGGGGGACTGGGTTAAGCATGAGTTTCATAAACAACGATAGACTGCCATTTTATTTTAACACAAATTAATAAATATTTTTATCAATATAGCACGTACAAACAGTTGCGCGTATAATTTTGATAATTTAAATTAAAAAATTACCTACATGTATATAAAGAGTTTATACCGAAATAAAAAAAAATACATTTCAAATCAAAATAATAATGTCTATTACTCAAAATTTATATATCGTAAATTAAAATTATCATAAAACTAATATCTATTAATTAGAATTATCATAAGTAGAATGTCTTAGTTTGTTAATAAAATGAATAAAATATGTCGACCTGAAACTGATCTGACTAGACTCAAATTAATGAATTATATCTATATTATTTAAAAAATCAAATTGATCATAACATAATTGATAATCTATAATTAACATTGTCTAAAATGAATTTCTAAAAAAAAAAATTTAAGTCCGACGAACCAAAATTCAACCCGACCCGAAATCCGACCCGACCTAAAATAAAACATCACAAAAAAACCCGACCCAAAATAGCTTGAAACCCGAGACTACCCGATATCAGAACCCGACCCGATCCGGACCCGAATGACCCAAAACCTGAGATGACCTGAGCTACAAAGAACCTAAAACCCGACCCGACCCGACCCGAATCTGATCCGTAACCTGATAATTTTTTTGTTCAAACTTACCCGACTTGACCGAACCTAAACCCTATCTGACACCACACCACACCACACCACACACACCGAACCTAAACCCTATCCGACACCACACCACACCACACCACACCACACACACCCGGTTGCCACCTCTAGATAACACTATCTCGGGATAATGATAAACCCTCTCTATCACTTGATGTTTGGTACAACTTTGAGAGAGAATCTGTGAAATAGGTGTAAATAAAATATAATTTTCGTTCAAAAGGTAAAATTGTCTTTGGTTGTAAGTTGTAACAGGTGTTGTACGGGGATAAACAATGAAGCAGATGGGTATTAAAGTCCAGTGAAGAGATAAGACTATAATCACCATTTTGTGGTGATAAAATCCGGAGTTCACTTTCTGGGATAAATCTTGGAGATTGTGCCCATCTCAGTTTTATCCCTGCAAAATTAATATTTGTTTGGCGGGGTTAAAAGAGGTAACTGGTCTTATCCCTTGTTTATCCAGCTGCCAAACAGAGGCCAAGTATTTAAAATATATTGTTGTAAGCAGAACAAAACATTTTTATGTTCTAAGCAAAGTTGCCCATCAACTCGACTAGTCAAATTAATACTCAAGACGATGTGGTTTGATTTTTGAACCAGCTTGATAGAAATGATAATTATTATAGCAACTGGAAATCTCTGTAATCCTAAGAAGAACCAATATATCATATTTAATTAGATGCCTCATCATACTCGGTCATGCGCACAAGGACCCAAAATTGCTAAATTTCTTTTGAGAAAGGACAAACAATGTGTACAGAGAAGCTCCCACTCACACTAACTAAGAGAGTTAATAATTCAATATATATAAAACATCCAATAATCTTGCCCATCTTTTTTCTATTATAATATTTTTATACTTGACAAAATTTTCTCTCTCTTCCTTTTTCATTCTTAATTTTAAAGTTCTTTTTCCCTTTTTCTCTTTTCTCTTTCCCTTTTGTATGTAACATACCTTCTGAACCTTTCCCCCCAAATTCGGTTAATGAAATATTGGAAAAACAGAAAAATAAGAACACATTTATATCTCTTGCATTCTCGGTTCAAAAAGTGACTTGCGAGCTTTAAAATAATACCGGACTTATTATCAATATTGGTTGGTAACAAGTAACAACTAAGAGTGCAGATTAAGACCTGAAGCTGATTAAGGCGTTTAACCTAACATGACAGATATCATAGGACAGTTCATCCCTGATAGCACAAGAAACCTTCAAAAATGCAAAAATAATATAGCAAATTATTGTTACCTGGAGCACCAACAGGGGGAAACTCGAGATATCATCGGTGTAATCCACGGCAGGAATGAGCCTCTTGAGTTCCATGGTTGGTGCAAAATCCCCAAAATCATCAACCATCGTGTCAGGCGCCTCTGCCTCGACAAACAAAACCCCCTCAGCATTGCAATTGATCTCGATCCTACCATCTTCGTCCCGCGCCAGTCGACCCGCCATCGGGTAGAATGGTACCAACGCTTTCCCAAGTGCCGACTTCAACTTGTCGGCACTGAAGAAGTCTGTCGAGGTGGGGTCGGGACGGTAGAAGTAGACGCTTGGTGTATGGAAGCGGGGAACCACTAGGTCGAGGTTCGAGTTCCAGAGCCGGTGCAATGGGGTCGGGGACGATGGCGGCACCAACGTCGACTGCCGAACCGTGATCTTCATGTCTGGTTTCTGGATTTTTGGAAGTGTGAGTATTATTAAAAAAAAACTTGCGATTTTGTTTAGGGTTTGGGGAGCTAATTTATTCCTTGTCAGTGGTTCAGAACTCAAGACTTAAGTTCTATGAATTTAATGCAGTCATGCAAGATCTTGATCGTATTAGGAAGCTTCTAATTTCTCCCACAGACCACATGCAGTGCAGTAAAAACATAGAGAAGCGAATTATACAGGTGTGATGATAAATTGATAATATGTTGTATTGTATCGATCGCTTACCAGAAGAATCAGCAGAAGAAATTAAGACTCTGAGGTTGGTGACAGATATGCAAAACTGAGGAGGGTATAAACGCAAAAATCGGTGGGTGGACACAAGAGAGATGGGGATGTGATCACAGAATTAGCGGAGGAACAAAAAAGAGAGTAGGATAGAATAGATAGCTCTTGGTGGAGAGCTGGCGAACTAACAAAAGGGTTTGGGCTTTTATAACAAAGAAAACACAGCGGTGGGGTGGTGGAGAGTTGGTGGATGGATACTTGGACCTCTTTTTTTTAATTTAATTTAAGACTCAACTATATACATGTTTATGATGTGTTATTTTAAAAACAAAATATTATTCTAATAAAAACTAAATTTTAGATACATTTCCAATGGTCTAGATATAATATATCAAATTTAAGACAGTTCGGAGATTATTTAATTATTCATTATAATATATATCATTAAAA
Source organism: Schoenoplectus triqueter (assembly GCA_964058805.1). NCBI lineage: Eukaryota > Viridiplantae > Streptophyta > Magnoliopsida > Poales > Cyperaceae > Schoenoplectus > Schoenoplectus triqueter. The sequence continues at coordinate 32,454 of CAXKVV010000998.1, read as the reverse complement.
CTTCAATGTTAAAATTTTAAAATTATATGATAAGAGTTAAATTTTCTTTCATTGATTAAAATTTGATACATATTCTATCTAAACCATTCGAAACACATCTATAATTTTAGATTTTGTATTTGAATAATATTTTTCAAAATGATGTACCGTAAGCATGAAATATACCAAAAAATTAGATGTACACTATAATTATCTTGTAGTGATTACGTGCCAATATGAGGACTTGGGCGTCTGATTTTCTAGTCATTATGTTATTATTATAGCTTTAAATTATATAATATATGTGCTGAATTTTTAAGAGCCATGATAATCTTTATAACTTTAATAAAATAAAAAGATAAAGAAACGTCTTATTTGTACACTTTACGCCTCTATCAATAAAGCAATAAAATTTTTTTGTTACTTTCTTGATTCTCCCTAATCAGTTTCATATCTCCTCAAATCTGAAGAATACCAGAACTTGCTATTGTACATGAGGCTTTTCCATTTTCCATGAGCAACAATTGAAATATAAAACAATGGAAACATGCAAGTTCTACTGCTTGTATGAAACAAAGAGTTTTGGGTTTTTTTTTTTTTTTTTGGGGGGGGGGTACAAAAGTTATTCTGATTCAACAAATAGGATATTTCTAAATTAATTCTGATCACCCATCTGGACTAAATTTCATACAAGAAATTAATAATTTTCTTAAAATTATTAAGCGGACGGTAGCAAATATACTCCATTTAGCAGGATGAAGGTGGAGTAATAATTGCATCTCATCCCCCTTTTTCTCTCTCTCTCGCCTACTCCTGGAGAGTTGGTGTCTACATTGCTTTGCAATTAATTTAAATCGGCATCTTTCGTGTGTTCCTTGTTCCCCTCTTATGTTATTTTTTCTTTGGTTGAGTTGTTAAATTCAGAAAAAGAAGGAAAAAGTTGTACATGTTGTGAGATGGTGCCATTTAGTTATGTTATGTTAGTATGATTGATTGATGATGGCGAATTAGCAAATGAGCTATTCGCCTACCACATCTGCCACCAATATAAGATGATCAAAATACATACATAATATGAAAGAGAAGGAATGACAACTGGAAAGCTAGAAGTGCAGTACAGCCTGAAAGTGGGGCCGGGTCAAAACTGATGTGTGCATGATTATATATGATGCCGTGTTGCAAAAGCCACATCATCCATCGCATGTGAAGATAAATTTAGTGATTGCAATTAATTCATGACAATTCCAGTTAGTTCGATTTTAAAAAATTGTCGAATGACAGATCGAATTGGATCAGATCAAATTAAGTTGGGATTAGTCTGACCTTTGAAAATATTCCAAGATATTGAATTAAAATCGTGTCGATTATTTTAGTTCGTTAGATTTTCTTACTTTTAAAAATATGTTTGGTTTCCTTTGTGCTGAATCGGATCGATTTGGATGAATTGTTGGATTGGTATTTGGTACTGATCCATTCCAATAGGATTTCGAGTCATCCAACGGTACAAATTAAGGCAGAGTCAAGATTGAGAATAGAGGGGACCAAAATTGAGTTTACATCTATTGTCATATAACGTCCATGACAATTGACTGCTATTGATTTTATAATTATATCGAACTCATAGAATTTAGAATTTTTATCTAATATAATGGTTTTTTTTTTAAAAACTCCATATATAATATTATTATTTTTTCAGGACTTAAACATGTCATACTTTATAGAGACATGAGACTTATTGTTATATGTATTAGGTCTACGATTTGTAATATAATAATACTTAAATGAAACTCTTTTATTTGTTTTTATTTTTAATGGGACTCATCCATCGTTGCAAAAGAGCAAACATAATAGAAAATAGGAATATATAAATCAGAATATATATTACGCACTGGGAAAGATAGTAATTTAATGTATAAATCTAATCATTGTTATATTGCAGCTTGTATATGTGGTACTCGATTTTAAAATAGTTTATCATTCATAAGAGGGTTAAATTTTTAAACTATGTCACACCATCATTTTTCTTTATATATATAAAATTTTATATTATTAATTATTTATTTGAGGACTATAGTCGGAGCGAAGCCAAAATAATAACCCTAGTAGTACTAAATTTTGTACTAAGATCTTGAAATCAAAATTCTAAATGATCATGATGGAAAAGTGCAATTTGGTGAAGTGAAAATACAAATCAAGTTAAAGTTTAAGATGCATTTATTCTAATGGAAACTGTAATTAACAAGGCAAGAAATCATGGTGTCATATTGCATTGTTTGGCCATGGGTCAAATGGTCAATCCATAAGAGATGTTCCAATTTTATTATCAAATCAGTGTGACATCTACAAATAATAATATAAAGTTGGTGGGATCTGAATCTGTTTGGGGTCAGATAATTTTAACAATTTTGGAGAAGTTCATCTTGTGCAATGTCAGTAGGTTGTCACACAGAAGTTGCTGTTTTCAGATACAGAAAACCTGATGTTTAGTTCCTCTCCAGTTCTATAACTATTAATTATAAAGGTTCTCTATCTTTATCCATCGCCGCTTTGGGAATTGTTTTCTCCAATTTATTGTTAACCGGAGATGAGTTTGGAAGGGTTGGGATCAGATTAAACCGCTCCAATAGTCTATTCGCAAGAAAAATATCATTTATATCAATAATTCTATTATATAAATTATTCTATATTATATTTTTATCATTCAGCTCAGATATTAATAATATAATGTAAAAAATAAATTTTATAATAAATTCATTAATATAAATAATAACTTATTAAATATAAAAAAATCGGGAACAATTTTATTATCGATTTCAATATATATGCATTTGCTTCCATGCTGTAAATAATAATAAAAAGATACCAGCCTTATGTGTTGGAAAGTGAGAATTATTAGGTCTTCGGATTCTTTTTAGTGTTCCAATGAGGTTCAACTTTAAGACTGGCGGTGTCTTTCTTTAATCCGGATCCTTGAAAATGAGTTATTTTAATAATTTTAATAATATTTTTTAAAAAAAAAATACTTATAGATGTGCTCCTTTGATTGTGATTAAAATTTTATGTAATTCAATTATCATATGATAGTTTGTTAAATATTATAAAATTGATGGACAACGGTAATAAAATTGAATGAAATTTGAATCACCATCAATTTATAAATATATATATATATATATCTATAATATATTTTTACTTTTAAGATTATTTAAATTTATTTCAAAATCCATCGTCAAGGATCCCTCTCCTTCTGTAATTAGGAGGATAATATTTCATGTGCCCTTTGCCCATCTGACTAGATTTCAAGCTGATCCTCTATCCGTTGTTATTGGTGGCTTGGTATCATCATGAAAAGAATTATCAAATTATAATAATTTCATCCGTCCGATTCGAATCGAACGCACGTGATCTGTTATAATGTCTTAGAAATCGAAACTTGACTTGTTTTATGTAAATTAGTAAACTGTACTAGTTGGATTAGAAGTTGATAACGAAACGCATAATAATAATAATAATAATAATAATAATAATAATATTATTATTATTATGCGGAATTCATTCCATGATTTATAGTACTAAATGTTCACAAGTTCAAAGGGTTCATATTTTATTTTCAGTGTCTTGCTTGCGAGATCGAATAAAATCTCCGTTGATAAGTCTTATATTTTTTTGAATTGTAAAATATATAGTTTAGGTGATAGCAATTAGCATGAACGAAAATAAACACTTGGTTCCGACTATTTTTATGTTTTTGGCGATCTTCTCACTTTGAAGCGGTCATTGTCAAATATAGCAAGTAGAAATGTCAGTTAGAATTTAGCTCTGTCAGGACTTTGTGGTATTAATTCCGTGTTCCAAAAAGTTGCAGATAATAATAATAACGATATATCCAGACAAAATGGTGCATTTAATCTGCCGTGGGACCCACCAACCAGTGACTCCACACAGGCACAGTGTTCCTGATTTTGTAAAGGGGCAGAGAAATCTGAGTTCCTCTGGAAGACTGGAAGAATGGGAGGCGGTTGGTGGGATGGTGACCGGATTTCTCCAATTTCTTCTCTTTTTCTGGTTTTTTCACCTACCGCCCGTTCACCTACTAATCCGCTTGATTTTCTATGATTAAGTTTTCTGTGATTTCATGTTATTCATTTCTGGAATATGTAAAAAGATGCGTTGATGCCTGTTTTCATAGGGTTTGTTTGTTTGGCACTTTGTGGAATAGCAAAAAGTTAGAATAAAATAGTTATTCCGACGAATTAATTTGCCAAACGAATTTTAGACTTAGTAGAAGAGTGCGGAAGAGTGCTAATACATTATACCAACTTATAGTTGGTATACCGGATTAGCTCTCGTCAAAATAGCGATTATTGTTAGATTATATTATATTATTATGATTATGATTATGATTATGATTTATTATTATATTAATATTATGATTATTATTTATTTACTTATTTATTATTATATTATTATTATTATTGCTATTATTATATGATTAGTTTTATTATTATTATATTATAATAATTATGATTTTACTATTATATTATTATATTAGATTATAAATATGATTATATTATTATTATATTATTATGATTATGATTAATTATTATTATTATTATTATTATTATTATTATATTATGATTATAATTATAAGTTTATTATTATTATATTATTATGATTATAATTATAATTTTATTATTATATTATTATTATATTATAATTATGCTTATATTATTATATTATTATTATGATTATGATTATGATTATTTTTACTTATTATTATTATATTATATTATATTATATTATTATGATTATGATTATAATTTTTCTTATTATATTATTATGATTACGACTAAGATTATTATTATCATGATTATAATTATTATTTTATGATTATTTGATTATGTTGTATTGTATTATTATATTATGATTATATTATGATTATTTATTATTATATTATTATGATTATGATTAAAATTATAATTTTTATTATTTTATTATTTTATTATGATTACGTTTATATTTCTATTATATTATTATTATTACAACTATGAATATTATTATTTATTATGATTATGATTATGGATTATGATCATTATTTTATTGTTATTATTATATTATTATTATTATTATTTTACTATTATTATCATCATCATCTTTGTTAGTATCATTATTATCCATATTTTAACTATTCTGATTAACAACTGCAAAACAATATGTTCACTCTTCCGAATAGTCAAGAATACCACTCTTCCAAAAATACACTATTCTATCACTCTTTTAAAATTATCACTTTTTCAAAGCTATTTCTTGATTTGCCAAACGAACTCATATTGACTTATTGATATATTGACTAAACGAATTCTTACTCCGACTCAAAAATTTAAAAAAAACATGGAGAGAAGATCCGGAGTGACAAAAAAAATATCATGGTTCAAGACTCGCTCGTGATTCATTCGTGATTAACTTGTTATTGATTCGCTCGTCAATGGATTGAACCACAAGTCATTAATGAGTAAGCTCGTTAAATTATTGATCTGAGCTTGACTTTGGACAGACTTGACTCATTTAGATCGGTAAACTATTAATATATATTATTATATTATGAATTTTTAGTATAGTAAATAGTTCATATATACTAAATTATTATATTATTTTTTATGAAATATATTATTATTAGTTATTTTATTAATTTTATATAAATTATAATATAAAATATCATTAGCTATTGAACAAACCTTAACGAGTCGACTCTGTTCATTTACTTAGTGAACCGATTTTGAACTTTACTTAGCTCGACTCGACTCGACTCCGTTTGTTGCCACCTCTAATTAGATCAGTATTACGGTTGATGTAATCGATCCCATCGTGAGAGCATCATTAAGTTGTAATCTTATAGTCATCTTATGTCAGGAATTAGCGCGTTCACAAGTCAATTAATTATATCTATACCTCGTAGTTACTACTATGAGAAGCTGGGAAAATACAGAGCTGAAATCCTCATGCAAATATGGAATATTGATTTTGCACAAAATTGATCTGAGATTTAATAAACTTTTTCATTTATGTGGGCTCCGTTTGTTTTTTTTTATCGGATTTTATGTTTGATGAAAGTTTTCTTGGGGAGGAGATCTAATTTTTTTTTTATAATAATAATAATACAAACGATGATGATTATTATGATATTGTTCGGTCCGCATATTTTATGGACACGGTTGTCAAAATTTGAAATATTGCTTCATCGATGCAATATTTGTTAGGGACAGGATTAAAGATTAAGGGACCTATAATGTAATTTTCATTGTTTCAAAATTTAGAAGGAAGAGATAATTAAGTATAATTTTCTTTTCTTATTATCATCTTCCAGTTTGTCCAAGGAAGATTACTTATTATAGATATTTATATACTCAATTTATCGACCTGACAGGTAGGGGCCCACAGAAATAAGTTGGCGTCAATTGGATGTTGGAACGAGTTTAGGGCTGCCAAATGTGGGTAACGGTCACGAAATAATTTAATTTTTAACTGTTGCGCGAATAGAACGAAAGGAAAAAAAATCGTTAAATAAATGAAACAAAAATCATTTCATTTTTCACGAAATGAAACGAAACACAAAATATAATGTATTTTATACTGAAATACACTTAACGAAATAAAAAAAATACTGTTTCGTTCTTTGCACGAAATAAAAAATAATTTTGTTAACTGTTTCGTTCTTTGCACAAAAAAAAAATTATTTCGTTAACTATTTCATTTACCACGAAACGAAACTAAATATGATGAAACGCAATTCGTTCACACCCCTAAACGAGTCCTTAAAACTATTTGCTGCCGAGCTTCAGTGAATATAGAATTTGTACACAAACTGCATCATTACTTAATTAGTTTGTTATTTCTCTCTCTCTCTCCCAAAAAAAAGTAGTTTGTTATTGCTTTTATTCTCTTTAAATTAAATTTCTAGAAGATCATTTTCGTCGTTTTGTCCCATCCTTCACCCAGCTTCTATTTTTCCATGGAAAGTGGATCCTACAATTTGAATAGTCAACTTTGCAAGATAATTCCGAAACTTTTAATCATTTTTAGAAATTAAATAATTGGAACATTTTAAAAATGAATTTCAAATTATGGAAATTATGTGTCTTTAACGTTCCCAATCTATTTTTAATTATTTAACAAAAAAAACTAAGGATAGAAGATGTTATTGTTTTCAAAAAAAAAATTATTGGAAAGAATGTGGTCGACGGAATTGTTTTGAGGAAGAAAATATTATAACAATAACGATATAAATCTTTTGTTTTATTTTATTTATGTCAGATAAAAAAAGGTCATTTTGGGATGGAAACAAAAAACGTTCTGCCCTAATTTTTTAAGACGAATCTGTTATTTTCTAAAAAAAACTTATTTTTTATTAAATAAAAACTATCGGCTGATAGCACAAATCCAAGATGATTTGTAGAGTTCGTTCAGTAATTTGACTTGAGAGGTTCTCTCTAGATTGGTCTATCTACGCCAAAATTAAGGTCCTTTTTGCTTGGAATGGGTTTAAACTTTAAAGGCATCTACTTTCATCAGAATTGACATGAATGCCCGAATTAAAAGCCTTTTTGGCATTATTGGTCTCTTTTTTTAATATATTTTTCGGTTTTTCTTTTAACTTACTGGCTCTTTTTTCTTAAATGCAAAGATAAATTCATTTACCATTTGAAATATAAAGGTCAATACCTAAATATAGCATATTAAATTATCAGGACCTGTTTTAGTTTAATACAAGGTGCATTTGCAAATGGGTAGATCATATGTGCTCAAAGGTACTAATGTTGTCATTAATAATTGTAGCCTTATCCATCTAGTTAGTACTGGGAATAACATTATTCAAACAAACAAAAAATAAAACTTAATTTTAAAATAAAAATATCTTTCTTTTGTAGCATGGACCAGTTCAATTCAATTTGTTTCTAGAGGTCATTTAAAAATAAGCATTTTTTTTTGACAAGCAGCATGCGCAAGAGTATCCTGATATTTTTATTTTATTATTCAAATTTTTATTAATGAAATGTAGACTAGCTCAGATACTTGATGTCTAGAAAATAAGACTTCAACAACTTCAATTCAATTCATGGACATCATGAGTTTGACCTATTTTTAATTTTGTTCAAAGGAGTAGAATATTTTCAATGCTTTTAAAATTATTTATTTTGAATGCTTTTATTTATTTTTTTTGACTTGATTGCTATGTTTTAATTAATAACATTGAATGCTTCATCGCATAGATCGATCGTTTAATTATAGAGAGGTTGAACATATTGACCGATGAAATTAGTAGATATGGACAGTGAGGCCTACAATAAATTAACAAGTCAAATTACAAATTATTATGATATCGATAATCGTCAGTGAAAATAGAACAAGCTCTTATAATCAACGAACTTTCGTGTAGTTTTATTTATTTTATTTTTTTTCTAAAGGTTCTGATGCCTATTGTGAGTGTATAAAGCAAAATTGGTTGATAAATTATTTAAATTGAATAATAAAGCATTTAAATTGAAGTGCAACAATGTTCTCATGAACCAGAACAGAGACATCTAAAATGAACAATAACACACAAATTAAACGTTAAAACGATTTTCTTATTAAGACTAGAAAATGAAGGTACAATATTGAATAATAATGACAACAACAACAATGATAAAACTTAGATTGTATCCATCCCTGTCCGATTCAGAATCGATGTTTTAATTTGACAGAAACCAATATATTGTAATTATATTTTGTCCGATTGAAGAGGAGCAGTGTGTTTTACACTTGTAGTGTCAATGGGTCGGATCGGATCGGTTCATATTATTTTATTATTTTTTTGGCCCGACTCAAATCCGATCCGATTAAATTTGGGTCAAAAAATCATGATCCATACCCGACCCGATCCGACCCGTATAAAATAATTAATTATTTTTAAATAATTTTAATCAATAAATATTTATTAATTAGTGTATATTTAAGTTTTAATAAGTACTAAATCACAAAATTACTTCAAAAAATATAATTACTCGGGTTGGGTCGGGTTGACCCGAACCCGACCCGATTCGGATAAAAAAAATTAATTCATATCCAACCCATTTATTTTCGGATCATGTCGGGTCGGATCGAGTTTAGAACGAATTGGATTAAACTGTCGGGTCGGATCAATAATTGACACCTCAGATTTGTACTCTGAAATTAAATCTGTTTGAATACAGTCTTTTTTCCTTTAGAAATTAATAAAGTTTCAACCAGACGGGACGGTACAAAGGTGAACGGTGTGTCTCGTTTCTTTGGCAGAGTATTTTCTGTGCTATTGTAAATTTTGCAGCATTTACTATGATCAGAAAAATAATATTACACACAGTATTTAAATTCAAAAGCTATTTACTATTTGCATGTAGACATTACATTAGCACACATGTGAACTCCGTTTCTTCAGATTTTTTTTATTTTAGTAAATAAAATAAATAAATATAGCAAATTGGTCATCTCTCTCCTCACTTTTGCATAAATAGCCAGACCCGAGTTTGAAACTCGGGTTCGGATTTTTTTTTAAACACATAAATGAAAAAAAAATTCTTTTTACGTTTGTGTATTATATTAAAAACAAAACACAACAGTCAGTAGATTAATCTAAAATATTACAACAAAAATTAAAATAAACACACCCAGTACATTTGAAAATTGCAGGTGTCTGGACCGAGTTTTAAACTCGGCCCAGTACACCTGGAACTGAGTTTTAAACTCGGTCCCAGTATCATGCTACTATATAGCACACCCAGTACATTTTCTTCTTCATCTTCCTTCAGCTAACCATTTCTTCAAAATCGCCATTGTTACTGTTGCAAGAGCTTCAAACTGGAAATTTATTTTTCGACAGATCCAGGTTCGATCCGTATTCACCACTCTCGTGTAATCAACGTTGTATTTTTTTTCTATTTGGACTATTAATTTTTGCTGTAAAATTAAAATACACTAATAATAGGGTTTATCGTTCATATTGTAGAGACGAAAATATTGCTGATCAATGTGTATCACGGAGGTCAAATCTTGAAAACTTCTCATGGAACGGATTACGATATTCAAGCCGCGTGCACATTTTCTGCCGACGAGGCAATATATCTTCGTGACTTGAAGAGGTAGATTCATGCTGGTTTGGAGCTGCTCCTTGGCCAATTCAATATCAGTATTAGTGCACGGATCAACACTGCCCCAGCAGGTTCAAGTGTTTTTTATAGCTTATTTGGGGTTGTTTCTAATGATATTTGGGGAATGATTAAAACAACAGCTCCGAACCACTTACCCGGGTATAAAACACTGGAGCTAGTAGTTGAATCTGAACCAATATCCAGTTCTGATAACTATGATCCAACTAGTATTCCTGGAAGTAGTAATCCAGTAATGGCTGAGGAAAAAACTCACTCCCGAGCTCGAGAGCGGCGACCATCCCGTATTTCGGTACAAAATATGGATGTGGATGTGGATGAGGATAACGAAGAGGAAGAGTGGCACCTGGATGTCGAGGAGGATGACATCCAGGATGCAACAGATATAAATATTGATGAAACTGATGATGCGGTAGATGTCGAAGAAATAGTTAGAGAGTAGCAAATGTCTGTTCCTTTTATCAATCGGGGAATGAAGCACCCGTGTGCACAATTTGCTGATAATACGCCAATGCCGTATGCAGACGAGCCTTATTTTCGCAAACCACCTAGAATTGATGAACAATTTGGTGTCGGTCAGCAGTTCAGTACGAAATCAGAGTTGAAAGTGAAAATCGCTGATTTTCATGTTCAACGGAATATAGAATTAGAGGTAACAAATAGCAGCAAATCAAAATTAGTGATGAAATGTAAAGATTCTAACTGTTCATGGAGGATGTATGTCACACCCAATATAACAGGTATTTGGGAGATCAAAACAAATCCGCTCGAGAACTCTTGTTTTGGCAGTGCTACTAGAGCGGACCACAGTCAGATGACTTCCAGAATGATAGCAGATATTGTTAAGAATCGGTTGAGAGACAACTTAGAAATGACAGTTAAAGAAGCAAGGGGTTTGGTTAGACAAAAGTTCCCCACAGTACAACCAAGTTATAATAAATTATGGAGAGAAAGAGAACTGGCAATTGCAAAGGAAGGAGAAGGAAGATACGCATTCCAATGGTTATTGATGAAATGGAGGGTCGTATTAACAGACTGCCAACTCGAGATTGAGCTCATTGCAACAGAGCATGATTTAGATTACCAGTGTGTTTATGTTTTTTGTTGTGATATTTACCAGAACAATTGAATTTTAATTGTTGTTGTAATATTTCAATTTGTTTGACACTATTTTAGAACAATGTATTAATCGTACTTATATTTGGCTTTATAAAACTTTATTTTAATTTTTGTTGTAATATTTTAGATCAATCTACTGACTGTTGTGTTTTGTTTTTAATATAACACACAAACGTAAAAAAAAAATTTACCTAAAAACTTGGGTCCGGATAATTTTTTTTTTCGTTTTTGTGTAAAAAAAAAACCCGGACCCGAATTTCAAACTCGGATCTGACTATTTATATAAAAGTGAGGAGAGTCAGTTTGCTATATTTATTTATTTTATTTACTAAAATAAAAAAAATCTGCCGTTTCTTCGCTGGTCTCAGAAGATGAGAACAAATTAATCATCATCGTGACAGGCGGGTCCCACGCGAATAAGTTGCTATCAGTGGGAATGAGAGAACGACAGTAAATGGTACAATGGTAGTAGTACTAAATAGCGACGGGCCAATTAAAGGCATTTGGTTGCCCAGCTTGACCTATCGCTGTGCTCATAATTTGTACAGTTCTTGGTTGTCAGATTTCACACACTGTTGCATTGCTTGGTCAAATTTAGAGGTGGCAGAACCGATCCTATCCGAGAAACTCGTCCGACCCGTCTGGATCTGAACCGGACTTGATCTAATTTTTTAAGAAAGTCAAACCGATCCGACCCGATCCGAACTCGACCCGACCCGACCAGACCTGAGATCAAATGGCCTTTAATCCAATCCAAATCTATCAACGATCTGAAAAAACACAACATATAAATTGACCCGACCCAACCCGGTCCGACCCGACCCTGACCCGACCCGGCCCAACCCGATTTCTTCTAAAAAGTCAAACTGACTCGACCCGTCTGATCCGAACCCGAACCCGAAGCTACGGTACCTAGACAGAAATGGTAATTAAAATTCATTTGTATGGATTGGGGAGGATTATAAAAGAGGAAGGGAACTTGCCAATATAAGAAATTGTTCAATTTTTTGATTTAATTTCTCCAACCACAACTTTATACTTAGTTCCTAATAGCAATGGTGGTAAGACCACTATTTCAGAAAGAAAAAAAAAAGGAATGTATCATCTTCAATGCTTGACTTCACCCTTTTTAGTTATCAGTTGCAATTTGCCATTATTCGTAAAGACAACAACATCTGTGAAATGTTAAGAGAGACAATTTTATGGGTTTTATGAATAAAAATAAATAGATTATTTTTTTAAGAGGAAACTGAGAAAATAGAAAAAAACTTAGGAGGATCCATTATTACACTTATTAAATTGTGGTGTCAAGCAAAAGGTAATAGTTATATTAATGGTTTACATTTAGGAGGATCCATTATTACACTTATTAAATTGTGGTGTCAAGCAAAAGGTAATAGTTATATTAATGGTTTACATTTAGTAGTTCTTTCTAACTACCAATGCATAGTGCATTAAAAACGGGGCGGGGCGGGATGGGACGGGACGGGTTTGTACGGATCGGCGGGTTTTGACGGAACGGGTCGGGATGGGTCAACGAATTTTCACGGGACGGATTAAAATGGGTTTTCACGGGACAGATAAAAAATATTTTAAGTTTAATGTCAATAGAGGAAGAGAATATGTTTGGCGCAGAATTTCATTAAGGATAGTCATGTAGTATGCTTATTTTAGATGTTAAGAAAAATTATCGTCCTACTTGCTTTTTTTTTGTCTCTTTATCTGCTTTTATTTGTCTTGTTTAAGACAGCTGGATATATCCTTTTGTTGAAGCGAAATTGTTAACTATGCTTGAGGAGGAGATTAATGAACTTTAGTTGTTTTCAAAATTGATGTATTTTGTTTAGTTGTTATCTCAGCGTTGCGATAAACTACTATGATACAAGTAGTTTAATTTGTCTGTTAACTTTCTGCGTAGTTAATAAAACCCTATGGTATCGGAGTGCGGTATCAAAAATTTTTTTTTAAATGAAATAGATTGTGGAGGCTGATAATAATCTCCAAACATTTATCCCCACAAATATCTCCAAACTTTGACTCCCGCGAATTTAGTAGTTGAAACGCCAAAAGTCTTTCGTGATTTGACCATGATCGCAGAGACAAATAAAAGTTTTGAATCTTCGTGAGTTGACCGTAACTGCAATCATTTGGCACAAAAAAATCGCTATTTTTTGTGACCATAACATGCAATCTCAGCGACATCAATTAGATTCACTATTTTTTTTGTTTCTAGGCAACTGGTCGATTAATTTATAATCAACCGTTAGTTTATATTATTTGACCATAAATGTTTAGATTATTTACAGCAACAATAAATTTGACACAAAAAATCAGCGCGCCATCAATAGATTTTCATTCTGACATTATTTATATCTTTAGTTGTCCCTATTTATATTTACTGTGCCAGTTACTAAAATTCTAATAACTTAAAATATTGTTATTTGATATCCATATTATTTATATCTACGTTTTTGGTAATTATTGTATCTATTGGCTTCACTATCAATTTTATTTATATCTATTAATTTTTGCTATATACATCAACCGGCTTTGATGGTTAAATTCCACAATTTATACAAATAAATAATCACAACACTTGATATAAATAGCACAGTATAATAGATATAAGTAAATTTGATAGTTTTTACCAAGTGCTAACTCTCTCTTATTTTCTTAAAGAGACGTCATTTCAATTTCAATTTTTTTTTCTGAATTATTAATGTGCTATTTAGTTATAAAAATGGAAAGTCGGAAACATATAAAAAGTTAATTGAATGCTTAAAATAGAAATTTTTCGCTTGGGGACAACGAATGGAGATAAAAGGCTGAAGACGATAATAATATTCCTAAAATGAAATTGACAGTGTGATGAACATCACATCAACATCATACATGTGTTTCATCGCTTCTCATGGAACATGCCAAATGATTTTCATCAGGAAAAGAAAAATAGAAATGAGAAATGAGAAATGTTGGTAGTTGGAAAGGAATAGAGAGACGAGACAGACAAATGATTTAAAGAGGGAACAATTTAGTTTTGAAAATAAATTAAATTTGAATAGAAGGACGCCTTTGGATTGACTGATTTTTTTAAAAAAAAAACTAAACGGATATGGTTGGGGATGGATTATGGGGACAGAAGGACGGGGATAATTATATTATTCCATAGATTGTAATCCCACTTTTTTTTTAAAAAAAATGACATTTCTCACTAGAATGGACTGAAAAGGGCCTCCAGCCCAAAGGTGTAAGTGCTAACTATATAAAACAGTAATTGGGCTGGTTATATATTGGGCTGTTTCTATGTGCACTCAACCTCTCACTGTTGATCCACGAGGCTTCCTTCTGGGCTCGTGTGGTTTTCCTTCAGTTCAGTGCAATTAGAGCTTTATTATTCTATTTCAGATCAGATTTATTTGAGAAAAGGACTCGTTTAAATCGAATTTATCTCGTTCATATATTTTAATCTAAAATTTTGATTTAAAAAGAGGAGCCACGCAGATTGGTCAGATAGTCGGAGGAGGCAAAATGAGTGTGCAGCCAAACTGTCACATCACCTGATTTAATACACCTTAGCTGTACAAAAATAAATCAACTCAGTAAGTTTAACACCTATATCTATATGATATGATGACGAACCAAAATATCACATCAGGATTGAAATATTCAAAACCCTTCCACTTTTTCAAATCATGCTGCTGAAGCTGAACTAGAGTATTGAAGACGGTCTCGTGCGGGCTAGAGTATTGAAATAGATCGCACGGTCCGACTCGTTTCAGACCGGACCGTGATCGTGGATCGGACCGGACCATGGCCGGACCATGGATCGGACCAGACCATGGTCGGACCGTGGACCGGACCGTGGCCTATCACGGTCCGGTTCAACGGTGGGTCGGTCCTCCTTTCGTCCGAAAATGGACCGTGTCGATCCGTCTCGTACCGACCCATGAACCGGACCGGATCGTGGACCGTACGGGACCGTGGACCGGACCAGACCCCCCTCTCCCAACCGCCCCCCCTCCCACTCGGCCCCCTCTTCAAATCCTTATTTTAAAATAAAAAGTGCTAGCCCCCCCCCCCCAAAAAAAATAATACCCCCAAGTCCCAAAAAATAAAAAAATAAAACACTTTTTTTTACTTTTGCAGAAAAATAAAAAAAATAAAAAAAATCTAAAATTTTCCCTCCCAAAAATATCTAAAAATACCACCCCCATTTACATCTCAAAACACATCAAAATCTCATTCTCCATCTCTTCTCAAACTATCACATTCTCAAATTTTCATTTAATCTCAAATTCTCAAATTTAATTTTGTTATTCCAAAAAACAAAAAAATAGTTTAGATTTATTAATTTATTGTTAGTCCGTTGAAAAATTAACTAATCGAAGAAGGTAAAAGACTAGAAGGATGATATTCGGTATTCGTCATTTCTCAATTCCATCGTTGCGATAATATTTGCCCTTCAAGGTTAGTTTTTAATTTTAATTAGTTATAATTTTTATTTGTAGAAATTAATTATGTTGTTAGATTTTATTCATAATTTTTTATTTAAAATTTGTAGAAATTAGTTTATTTATAAAATCTAATTTTTTATTTATAATTTTTTAATTGTAGAAATTTATTTTTTTCTTAGAATATTACATTTTAGTTTTATGTTGTTAGATTAATAGATTTAGAATATTAGATTTAATGTTAAATTCATTTTTTTGTTAGAATTTATTTTAGAAGGTTAAATTTATTTTTTAAGTAGAAATTTATTTAGATTGTTGATTTCTTTTGTAAAATAGGGTTTAGTGATCGAGTAAAATAATCAATTGACTTTATATTATTACTAGCATTATCGAATGAAATCGAAAAAAATTTTATTTTCTAAATCTCTTTTTAAATTAAATTCTTGTAAAACACTAATAATAGATTGATAAATAATCTGTGCAGTATGCGGAAATTCCATGATACGAAAACTTAAAACTTTTTTTTGTAAAATCTAATTTTCATTAATATAATGGGCAGTGACACAAGAGTAACCAAGACCGTGTTTACCGGCCGTCCAAATATCAGAGATAATTGAAACCTTATAGTTGGCATATCCAAATATTGCTAATAAATCATTTTTACGTTCGTTATATTGTCTTTTAATCTCGGCTATCATTTTTCTATGGTGAAATCTCTTATACAATGGTTGACCACAACCTCGAATAACCAACCGGACAAAACTTAAGCAATTACCCATATAGGGGTTTGTTGAGGATGATGAGGTGTAGTAAATATAGGGGTTTGTTGAGGTTGATAGTTAAGATCTTGCGGTATATAATTTGATTGAGGGTGAAGTGGGAGTTTCGCATGTCGTGGATAATATGGAGCGTTAGTTTGTGGTTGTTGATAATATTATGAGGGGTTTGTATTATCAACTACATCTTCACCAAAAATATTCACACTCAACCGGTGCATAAAATCATCCACGGGATTAAGAGGATTTGCCATTTCTATAAAAAAAAATATATAAAAAAATCATCTACTTAAATAAATTTATAAAAGAAATCAACAATCTAAATAAATCTCTACTTAAAAATTAAATTTAACATTCTAAAAAAAGTTCTAACAAAAAAAATGAATTTAACATAATAAATAAATTTACAAAAAAATCAACAATCTAAATAAATCTCTACTTAAAAATTAAATTTAACATTCTAAAAAAAGTTCTAACAAAAAAAACGAATTTAAAATAATAAATAAATTTACAAAAGAAATCAACAATCTAAATAAATTTCTACTTAAAAAATAAATTTAACATTAAATATAATATTCTAAATCTATTAATCTAACAACATAAAACTAAAATGTAATATTCTAAGAAAAAAATAAATTTCTACAATTAAAAAATTAGATTTTATAAATAAACTAATTTCTATAAATTTCAAATAAAAAATTATGAATAAAATCTAACAACATAACTAATTTCTACAAATAAAAATTATAACTAATTAAAATTAAAAACTAACCTTGAAGGGAAAATATTATCGCAACGATGGAATTGAGAAATGACGAATACCGAATATTATCCTTCTAGTCTTTTACTTTCTTCGATTAGTTAATTTTTCAACGGACTAACAATAAATTAATAAATCTAAACTATTTTTTTGTTTTTTGAAATAACAAAATTAAATTTGAGAATTCGAGATTAAATGAAAATTTGAGAATGTGATAGTTTGAGAAAAGAGGGAGAATGAGATTTTGATGTGTTTTGAGATGTAAATGGGGGTGGTATTTATAGATATTTTTGGGAGGGAAAATTTTAGATTTTTTTTTATTTTTTTTAAATTTTTATGCAAAAGTAAAAAAAAAAAGTGGTTTTTATTTTTATTTTTTTGGGACTTGGGGGTATTTTTGAGAGAGCCTAGCACTTTTTATTTTAAAATAAGGATTTTAAGAGGGGGGCCGGGTGGGAGGGGGTCCGGTCCGGGAGGACCGACCCACTGTTGGACCGGACCGTGGTAGGGCACGGTCCGGTCCACGGTCACGGTCCGTTCCGAGACGGGTCAGACCGTGCGATCCATTTCAAATCTCTAAGCTGAACACACATCATTAAACACATCATTAAATTATCAGATAATTTTTAATATTGGTCATCCTCTGTGGTAGAGGTACTTGACATTTTTTGTGATTTTTTTTCTGAATCTTCATTTATGACCACTAGAGTAAAATATAAATAGCTTTGTTATTCATTTTTAATTATAGATGTTTTTATTATTCTTATATTTTCTAAAAGAGAAAAAAAAGAAATATCTCTATGTTGAACAATACAATAGTAGCTAGCAGCCTAGTAGGCTAGTGGCTGTGAGCATGTGAGCCCCTGACAGTGATTGAGTACTCTCTCGGCTTCTCTCCAAATATACACATTTTATTGGACTATCCTGCTGCGTAGATGGGGTATGAATTTATGATACATCACATGATCACAGAATGATAATTCAAAGACAAATGAATCCTCAACTTTTTTTGTTAAAAAAACATTTTAACAAACTTAATTTCGTAAGTATTTTTCAAAATTATTTAACTGAGAAATAATGAAGAACTACACAATTCCTTACGCTTTTTTTTTAAAAAAAAAAGTGGAATACTCTATCAGTTTAACTGAAAAAAAAAGTGGAATACTCAAACTAATTGATGAAAGATAATTTTTTGAAATTAAACTGATCATTCTCCTTCAAAATAATGAGAGGGGAATTGAAATTGAAAAGCCTAATATTATTCTCAATATCAACATTTTAGCTTATATTTTATGTAAAGTCACTTAATTATCTTTTTCACCTATAAAAATTTTATTATTTTTAAACAGAAAGTACTGTTATTTTACTTTTAAATTGTGAAAAGATTATTTAACTTTAATTTGTTTGATCAGAAGCGGACTAAGATGTTGGAACTTATTTACTATTTTTCAACACGCACATGTTAACGTGGTGACATCAATATAATTAAATTAACCAAAAGAAGATGACACTGCTCTCAATCTCTCATCCACATATGAATACATGACACATCATATGAATTCATTCACATCGTAACGGCAAATAACACAAAAATTGATTTAACGGCAAATAACACAAAAATTGATTTAAACAGAGGCCCAAGGCCCCACATCACATGATTATCTTTTGCCTCTTTATCTATGTCCTCTATCTTATCTCCTCGCACAACGGTTCAGCCCGATACTCTAATTCTGATACAAATTATGAGGCCTATTTAAAAGTGTGATCTCGTAATTTATTTGAAGGTCCTAATTATAAAATTCTATATTTTCTGACCAACCAACCTTACTAAAATAAATTCATAGCTCAAGTCTAGTTTCTTTGATTACCTCAATTTCAGTTACCATGGAACTATTGTTCTGCAATAATTAATAATCCTCGTTATATTAGTGTAACTTTGGCTTTGCTCTGATAATATAATCATCAAATAAATTATTAAAAAATATAACTTTTGAATATTCAATAAAGTTTCACATTAAAAAATTATAGATGATTTTTTTAAACACTAAAGATATATATAATAATAATAATTAATAATATTAAAATCTCTTAATATTTGAATCCCCAGACATTCACAGTTCATATTAATGATAATTGAAATATGAAGTTGTAACTAAAAAGATTAAAAATGTAAACTTTTCTATTTGACTGAAAAATCCATTCATAACGGTTTGTTCGATCACAACTGTAATTAAAAATGATTTTAAAATTTGATAGATTGTAAACATACTTCATATACACTGTTACAATGAAAAATGATTACAACAACAACCACAGTTTTTAATCTCAAAAAAATGAGGGTTAGCTAGAAATGAAACCCAATTCGAAAGCATAAAGATCGAATATCTCAAATATAAAATAAAAATTATAATAATAGTGACAATGATACTGATAATAATTATAATGAGAATGGTAATGATGGTGATAATAATGACAATGATGATGATGATATGATAATAATATTATTACTACAATAATACATATATTCATAATAATAATAATACTAATAATAATAATAGTCTTAATAACAATGGTCACAATAAACCTATACTATAAAATATATTTCTAAATTCTCAATTCTAAACTAAAAACCCTAAAATTTAAAAATATGAAGGCTATAACTCTATTGTTAGACTCTAATTCTTAAATCATGATTTTGATACGTGAATCGTCATCTTTCATACACTCATATCCTAATTTTATGGAAATGAAACCCGATCATTACATGAAAAATGATTAATAAAATTAAATTCAAGTCTTGAACTTTAATGACGATTGATAAAATATCAAATGATATAATTTATTATATGTAAATTAATATAAAGTAAATATTAGTTTATGGTTCGTAGAATATTTTTTTGAAAACGTCCTTGCCAAAATTCTGTAATTGATCCAAGCTTTAAAAAAAGCATTTAATGTTTTTGGCGACGAAATGAACATTTAACCAGAATTAAATAACCATTAAATAATAACAAATTTTTCTAAGGTTTAAAAACCATAAAGTCGGTTCTTGTTTTCCAAATACTTATCATCATTGGGTCAGAAAGATATTTTCACGGTTTAATTAGAGGATAAATTATCTTCTAAAGACGTGAAGGGATCTTATCTTATCTTTCTTTTTCATTTATTCCTCGTTCTGTCAAGTGGTGTCAGTCACTTGATCTGATATTATCTATCATGAGGGCTGCAATCAATGCAATTGCGTTGGCTCACCTTGTAGGCTAAGCCTATTGCTTATACCAGGCCCGGTATTAATTCCATTTCCAGTTTACGCTTCGAACATTTTGTCCCTTACTAATTGATGGCGCCTTAGACAATAACATTTTGTCCTTACTAATTGATGGCGACTTAGACAATCTTTAATGAACTCAAGTAGGCTCACACATTGAATTCGGAAAGTTTTACAAGCCTAAATTTTTTTTGTATCCGTCACGACGGTTCTCGAAATAATATAACATAAATATCCGTGTATGACATAATACGTCATAAATGTTCATACGCGACATAAAATATCATAATATATCGTCCCAAATATGATGATTGAAACCGCCCAACGGTCGAGTGGCGTGACTAGGAGCTTATATAAGGCCAAACCCCCAATATGTTGGGGACACATTTTATACATTCACAGATAGACTTTAGTGAACAGCAAAAGCCTGTCGATACTCTCATCTCGGTGATCGGTACATCTCGCCTGGGCGGAGATAACCCGTATTATTTGACGCCCACCGTGGGTTCTTTAGCACCGTTTTATCGAAACTATATAAATATCAACAAGTTTTATCTGATGATCTTCAAAAACTCAATCATCTCGAGATCTTTCTTATAAACTCCAAAGTAATTAATTTGAACTTTCGGGGCCTTATGATGGGGTCTCCTACTTGATACCGTCTAATGGGCTCGAGTAGGTTCACAGGCCGAAAATGGAGGCTTCTACAAGTCCAAAATTTTCCTTATCCACCACGACGGCCCAAACTCGAAGAAATACGTCATGAATATCCATACGCAACATAATGCACCATAAATGCCCACGCGCAACATAAAGCACCATAATGTCTCAACCCGAACATGACGACTGATGGTTGAGTGGCGCGACTAAGAGCCTATATAAAACCAAACCCCTGATATACTGCAAGCTTAGCTCAAGCGCCCAAATTAATTTAAATCTGCCCTTGATCATTTGACTGCAAGCTTGCTTTAAAATCGCACCGAACGTGTTCTGAGAAAGGCCCAGTATTTCTTCTAGTCTCCTCTAGACTTCAAATAGTTAAAGATATTGAGAAAGGTGGATACGACATGCTTCTATAAACATGAGACATCAGAGAAGACAAATGTTGATTCTCAGTCGACTATCAGATTTGCTCGTATATGGTCTGTATAAACTTCAAATCAGTTCAAATTTCTTCTTACACGTTGCTTCATACGCAGACCGCATAAGAGATGTATTCAAGTGTTTGATGCCCTGAGTGCATTCAAGTGTTTCAAAAACTCTATAACCTAAAAACAATATCATAATACAGTTGTGCCACTAACTATAAGCAAAACATAACTAAATAAAGTAAAGCACAAGTAAAAATGACTAGTTGTTTTAGTGACCAAATTATACTAAAAATATATATACAATTGAGATACTCGAGATACACCAATATTTTTTTAGGATTACTACTTTTGTATGATTTTCTAAAACTAAATAGAAAATGATTTTTTTGTCTGCTTTTATAAAAAAAAGTGACAAGATAACAAAGTAGATTGTATCGCAGAATATTTGATTCGCCATAATTTCTATTCTATTTTTTTATTTGTCAAATATTCTGAAACTTTATGTTTTTTCAATGGTTATCACCCTAGGTCAAATCGAGATTGGAATCACCACAAATATGTGAACTAATGAAAATAAATTGCTTCGCAATAATAACATATCTATAACCAATCTATATGATCGATAAAATTAACAGGTATGTCTGTAATTTTATTTTCCAATTCTCAAAGATTATTTGGAGAAGTCCTTATTTCCAGCGTATCATATCTTAACTTCTTTTTGTTTTTATCGATGCATTAATTCCGTGGAAGGTATCACTTTAAAAAATTTAAATTAGAAAAATACCACGTAACTCTTAGCTAATTGCCACTCAAAACCCACTTAATTTAGATAAGAGTGAAGATCCATTCATAATGGATTATTTTGACAATCTTGGCGATGAACCTATAAATAAATACAAAAAAATCTTAAAATTAAATTATATATATATATATATATATATATTCTTCTACCATTAGATTGATTGTTATTCAAATTTCATTATCAGACTTAAGTTACTGGCTCACAAAAGACATACTCATTTCGAGGAATTGGTGTTGCTTGTCACTACGACAAAAAAAATTTGACAACGGTCATTGATCAAGTTTAACAACCGTTATCAAAGGAGAAGTTAGGAAAGCCTTTAAATAACTGTTGTCAAATCAGTTATCAAATCACACGTGCTTAAATTTTTTTTCACAATTTAACATTCTTGAACTAAGCAAACAGTAGATGATAATTAATATTGGAAGACAACAAATTGAGTAACCAAAAAAGAATAATATGATATGTTATTCATTCATTTAATAATTAATATGAAAAAATATATAATTATTCATCCAATGAAAAAATATTTACTCAACAATACATATATCTTGCTCATGTAGTAATACGGAAACCTATATAATTTTTAAGAAAAAAATCAAAGAAAAAAAAATAAAAACGTTTTTGAGTTTGAAGACGATGTTTTTTGGCCCTGAAAAGGCGGTAACGACCTAAGCAGTTAACTCTGTAGCACGCCTCAATCAGAGTTTTCTATCAAAAATTCTGATCGTTTGAAATAGAGATAGTCAGATTTTGTTTTTTATTTATGTTGTTGTTGTCTCTCTTCTTCTTCTTTTTTTTCCTCTCTTTTTATATATGAAATGTATGAAAATAGATGACAAAGAGTTGGTAATCCATGAGATTTTAATTTTTGAATCGTTGAATTGGGATGAATGAATAATGAGATGATCAATCCGTTGGAGCAAACGTTATTGATGTGAGAAAATGTTATTGATCAAAGTAAATGTCAAAGCAAATATCAGACCTAAAAAGCAGGTCAAACATTAACCTTAACAACGGTTTTGGACACAAAACCGTTGTTAAATGGTATGTGTAGCAACGGTTCCTTTAAGGAACCGTTGTTAAATGGTTGGGCTGCTTTTGGATGTTCTTAGAGTCTATTTTAACAATATTTTTTTATTACAAATCATTGTTATAAAAATTCTTAATATTATAATGATGCCATAGAGCCAATTTAGCAACAGATTTAATATATAACCATTGTTAAATGAGTGTTATCTAATATAATTTTTGTTGTAGTATGTGAATATTTTTATTCAAATCATAACATCCTTTCTTCAAATTGCTTGAATCAATCAGTTTTTTATGACTTAACGTTATCATTTCCTTCTCAATATATTTCTATGAAGAAACAAAAACAAATTTGGAAGATTTTTTTAATCATAATCAAATCAATATAATTGGATCTCAGTATAACAAAATATCAGAGAAAGCCGCTAAAGAAACAAAGGAATTCATGCGATGAAATCATCACCACACAAGAACGACTGAGAGAAGAAATTTAGTATCTGGGTATAGAATACTTGATGCCTGAAATAATCAAATAAGTTACAAAGAAATTGAAAAAAAAACTTTGAGCTATGAAGTGTAAATAATCTACTGGTTCTAAGTGGGAGCAGTGGCGAGAGAGCTTTAGAGTGACAAAAGAGAAGCAAAAATACATTGGTTGGTTGGATGTGGGTATTTTGGGTATAACAATTAACAATGAGATAGTGTATTTTTATATTAAAATTTAAATTTTCTACATTGAAAATGGCAATTATTTAATTTTCTCAATTATTTTAATGAAAAAGCTGTCATTGTATGTATGATGAGCGAATAGGTTGCCTGGTATAAGTTAATTCCATTAGTAGTTGCTTTCTACTCACATTTAGATGTTGAAAATGAGCAATAAAATACAACTACGTGATGACCAATCCGACCAAAGCATTCGGATCATAATCTCCCCATGTGTGAAAAACAAATTTAGTTGGAGCTATTTACAATTAAACATTTTGCTAGTTGTACTTTTATAAAAAAGTAGCCATGTGAATATTGTAATTTGCAATTAATATACATGGCAATGCACAACAGCCGAACAGGTGCGTCTTGGACGCATATATTCTGATCTCCTTGGCGACAAACTTGTTCTTATTATGGTTTTTAGAATATATTCTGTCATTATACAGTGATGTACAACCGCCATATATAATGTGAAAAATCATAACAAGTTTTGTCATGAACAAATAAAAAAAATTCAAATTTCTCAATTTTGTACAGCCACTTGGTCCCAAGTTCCTTTCAAAACGTCATCTATATTAACTTTAACTTTGTTTACACTATAATTGTAAAATGTATATTCTTAGGTTTCTAGGGGTTTTATATAACAAGTTTGCTTGCTACTTCAAAAAAAAAACGTCATCTATATTAAGTTAGAGTTGGCAAATTTTGTCTGATCTGATAAATTCGTCTGGCTCATTTATATCTAAATCTGATTTGAATTTGATTTAAAAAAATCAAAATGATCCAATTTAAGAGCAAATAATTTATAATTTAATATAAATTAATTTAAAATTTAAAATTTAAAATTTTAATATATATAAATTGATCAAATCCTATCTGATGTTGACCTGATCGGATCCAATTTCATAAAAATCAAACTAACCCCATCCAATTCATCCGCATAATTTTCACCTCTAATAATATAAGTTTTAATTATAATTCAACGGAGTTCGCCTCACGGCGCACGCAGTTCAGTTTTGTAGTCTTGCGGAGGGAACTTTCTTCGAAGTCATCAATGCTTCAACATGCAAATATCATAGGCTCTCATTTAGAAGCTACCAATTAGGCTATTTTGATGGGCATCATTGAACAACAAATACTATTTAAATCATATAAGAAAATAATTTATAACAAAGACAAATTATATTTTAATTGCTTAAATTTCCAAAAAAGTTTTTGAATTTAAAAATAAATTAAGTTGGCCCATAAACTTCTTCAGAAAAAAAAATTAATTTGTTTCTTAAGCTTTAAATTACACAAAATAAGTTTTTAAATTTTTGAAAAAGAAAGAAAGAATGTAGATTTTAGTGCCTAAACATTTTAAAAATCAAATTTATTTTCGAACTTTCATTAACATATATATGAGAATCATTGAACAACAATACTATTTAACTAATACCTTCATTAACACATAGATGAGAATCATTGCTAGTTCTTGGTCTGATCACTTCCCCCTAATCTGATCGACTTTTAAGTAATTATTTTTTACAGTAAGAATAAAATATTATGTAGATGAGAATCAATCATTGATCTAATAATGTTCGGTGAACTGAGTTCATAAACATGAATAATTTAGACTCTTATTTTTATTAAAAAAATATTATGTAGATAAGGATGTAAATAGATCGCATGGGATCGGATAGAGTTATTTTATCTTTTTTAAACAGGTCAACTTACAACCAGACTTGATTTTCTAAAGACAAACCAAAAAAAATTACTCATCCAATTTTCACTAGACACACTGGGTCAAGTCTTGGGTGTGAATTGTTGATCTGACCCGATGAGTTAACTTGACTCAATATGCACCGATCCGATCCGACATGATCCGAAAATAAATGAATCGGATAAGGATTTAATTTTTTGATCCGAATCAGGTCGGATCGGGTTCGGGCCAACCTGACCCGACATGATTAATTATCTTTTTTGAAGTAATTTTATAATTTAGTATTAAAACTTAAATATTAATTATATACTAATTAAGCTTAATTATAAATTAATTAATTTTATTTATTTAAAATTATGTAAAAATATTTAATAAATAACTAATTATTTTACATGGGACGGGCGGGTCAACCCATGACCCGGTCGGGTCGGATATGGATCAAAAAAATTTGACCCAAATTTAAACGGATCGGAACAAAAAATAATAAGATAATGTCATTGACACATACTTTGTCAATTAATAAAAGCATAGTACAAAGTAAATTGCATAATAAAATCATTAACATGAATAATAAAATTGATACCAAAGAATATCAAATTCCCATTAATTTAAACATTTAAAAGAACAAAACAAAGCAAACACAAGTGAACAAATAAATATACATGAAATTAATTAAGAACAATGGTTTTAATTAAATTAATTATAAAACTAGTTATTACAAAAAAAATCAAATGTCATAAAAAAATACATTTTTTTTTCTTTACAAGATGCACATGGTTTATAAAATTGAGGCAACAACCCACAGAACAGAAGTTCGTTGACATGCGGATATGTTGCGTGCAAAACTCTTTAATGGACAACAAATAAATTTCTAAATGCGGATAAAGGTTGAATAAACTTTTTTTCTTGTGGGTCACAATTGTCATTCGGATGCTGACAGGCGGCAGCAAGTCGCTAACAGTTAATTTAACTCGTTACTAATTAAGCTGCAAAGCAATACCATAATAAACTATTTTATTTTATTTTTTCTTATGAGACTTATTTGCCCCTCGTAATTACTTTCTAATCGTACATACAAGGGAAATAGTGCCATAAGATCAAGATGGGACAAAAAGAAGACATGGATGAAATCATGAAAGGATACTCAAAACTTAACTTGTCGCTGCATTCCGGGCCTTAATTTATTTTTCTCGCTAAGTAGCGGACATTATTGCAGTAATTCTGATGCTAATGCATTAGGGGTATTTAGTTACTTCTGTGTTTATCGATTTAATTTGAAATTTAATTTAAAAACACGATTCCATTTTTTTTCAAAACTGCGAGTTCCGTCACATCATCAATGATTACTTGATGTTGACGTAATAGTGTGAAATAATATTATTTTACCTTTATCAAGAATTAAAGAATGTTTGTCATTCAAGTTTTCTTTTTCTTTTTCTTTTTTTTAAATGTGAAAATTTTAATCAAAATATATAATGAGAATTTTTTTTTATCCACTGGCTTCATCTCTAAGAAAATCTTTCATGCGTTTTTTTTATATTGCGGCTCCTCATACAGTCCATGTGACATTATTATTATTTTTATTTAAATACTCTATTCACTTATTTAAATACCTATTTCACTTATCATCTGTCTCAATACCTGAGACATATATAAATATCTAATTCACCTATCTCAATATCTTACACATATTTTTCAGTATAACCCACATGATGTTTATCATTTTTTATCTAAAACATGATTCACTTTTTTAAATACTTGATTATCTATCTAAATACTTAGTCAACCTAACTAAATATCTGATTCATTTGAGATGCTTGTCGTTTTCTATCTAAATACTTGATTCGTCTATCTAAATATCTGATTCACTTATAATGTTTATCATTTTCTATCTGAATGTCTGTTTCATCTATCAAAATATCTAGTTCACTTATCTAAATATCGCGTTCATCTATCTAAATACCTGATTCACCCATATAAATATCTAATTCACTCGTGATGTTTGTCATTTGTTATTTAAATACATGATTCATCTATCTAAATATCTAGTTCATTTATCTAAATACTTAGTTCATCTTTCTAAATACTTATTTTACCTATCTAAATATCTAATTTATTTATGATGTTTGTCGTTTTCTATCTAAATACTTGATCCACCTATCTATATACTTAGTTCACCTATTTAAATACCTAGTTCGCATATCTAAAGACCTATCTCATTTGTGATATTTATCATTTTCTATCTAAATACCTAATTTATTTATCTAAATATCTAGTTCACGTATTTAAATACCTAGTTCACTTATCTAAATATCCATTTCACATATCTAAATACCTAATTTACTTGTGATGTTTGTCATTTTCTATCTAAATTCCTGATTTACTTATCTCAATACCCAGTTATTTTATGTAAATATCTAATTTATCTATTTAAATATCAAAGATATATATAAAATACCTAATTTTTTTTTATTTCTTGAGACTATTCTTCTTTCTCGTATGTCACACGTATTTTTCCGTATAACCTATGTGATGTTTGTCAGTTTCTCCCTTGTGACTTTATTTGTCGAGATTTTTCTCTCTTTTGTTATTTTTTACTAAATAATTGAGTCACATATCTAAATACCTGACTCATTTATATAAATATCTAACTCATTTATATAAATAACTGACTTATTTATCTGACTTACTTATATATATGAATGTATTTTTTTTTATCAAAAATAAGAAGTTAATTATAGAGGATATATATTTTTGTCAAAAATAAAAAGTAAGCAGGAGAATTTTCTTAGAGAATTTGCGTTGGAGAACTATTAGTTGATCCCTTATATAATATATATGAATATTAATTGGATTTTTTTAAACGGTGCGCGAAATTGTCGTGCATGCATTTATTTTTATTAGTTATGAACAAGATTATCAGCCAAATTTATTTAATTATCAATTGCGTAATATTATACAATATTAATTAGTCATGTACGACAATCAACTTGATCCTCCAGTGGATAGACAAGAATAAAAAAAACAATATTAGATAAGTAATCGGGGCTTCCTTTTTCTTTTAGCCGATGTCAGCGTGGTAGTAACTACATCAATATTTAATTTTAAGATAACAATAGAATTATAAAACTAAATGTATATCATACCTCATTTTATATTTTTTTTTCTAGCGCCTGATCTTCCAGAGAGTTACTTGTTCATTTTCATTTTCGTTACCTTTCTTTTGGGTTAACTAGGGGTGTTAATAAATCGTATCAGGTCGAGTCAATAAAATTTTGACCGATCTGATCGAATAAAATAATTAAGTATTTATTAATAATTTTTTTATATATTTTAATTAATTTAATATTAATCAATATATAATTAATCTCAATAAGTATAACTTTAATCAGCGTTAAATCATAAATTAAATAAAAAAGTTGAATCAATCTGTACTCACATGATTTCTGATGGATCAAAATATCTGACATATCCGATTCATTTATTCTTGAATTATTTAGATTCGAGTTGACTCATCAGATCAGAACAAATTTTAGCGACCTATAGTTAACGGTAACAATAAACGAGATACTAACATCAAGAAAAATAAGCGTTACTCGATGAAAATGTGTAATACATTATTAGAAATAGCTGGCATAAGCTTTTCATTGTACATCTTTATATTTTCAGGTCATTTTCAATTCATTTGTTGTTTCTTACTGCTATTGTACTTGATCCTCAAAAAGGTGTTTTGGAGGGTAATGGCGTTCCCATGTGCTCTGCCCGTTCATGGTACACCGCATGCATTTTTGTTCCCTATCATTTTCTTTATTTTGAGATAAAGTTTTTATCCTACTACTCTACGAGTCTATTTTATTGTCATTTGTCTTTTCTTTGGCATCTCTTCTAACGGAAGCATGCACGGGACCATAAATTGATTCGATTCGCGCTGAATTTAATTATTATCCATAGTCAAATTTGGTTGCGTCCAGCCCTGCCCTTGAGACCACCTCATATAGGGGCTCACCATTCAAGTCACACAATCGGATTAAACCCATCTCGTAGAACTAGAAACCAATCAATCAAGGGAGAAAGGGGCAAGGAGACGGAGTTTGAGTTCAGAGTTGAGAAAATTTAAGAATGGTGGAGATTTTGGAGTCCATCTTCGTTGTCCCGGCCGAGGACACCCCGAGAGAGATGCTCGTGTTGTCGAACCTCGACCTCGTCTCCGTCCGGAAGCACAATTGCAACATATACCTCTACAGAAAGACCGACGGCGCCGGGGAGTTCGTCTCCGCTGAGGCGCTCAAGTCAGCTCTTGCCAGAGCACTGGTGCTGCTCTACCCTATTGCCGGCCGCCACTTTGTCCGGCCTGACGGGCGTGACTGCATTGATTGCAATGCCGAGGGGATACCGTTTCTGGTGGCCCGATCGGATCGTACCGCGGATAGCATCCAGTTTGAGCCGATGTCGCCGGAGCTAAGAGAGCTTTTCATTCCCAAAGAGGAGCCATCTCTCATTTGTATGATACAGGTTAGTAGTTATTAAGAATCTATAAGATAAGCCTTTTTCTCTGAATTTGATTTATAATTCAACAGAAGTTCAATTTGATTTTTTTCCCTTTTTGTTCTATCATAAGCAGGCTGGAACAAATTTGTTGTTTCTCCACAAAATCAAAATCAAAATCAAAATCAAATTGATCGATCCTATATTCATATTTGTATTGTTGGGGTTGGCAAAAGAAAATTCACAGTTCTCCATTTTACCAATGGTGGAAGTCAACGTTCACAGTTTGTTTTTACCCCCTACACTCTCGATACATTTATTAACTAACAGCTGTCAATAAATTCAAATTTAATGTGGACATCGAGGAAACATTTACCTTTAGCGACTTTTTAAACTATACAAATCTATATTATTATATAAATTCTTAGATGATGAGTTCATTTTTTACCATTTTTTTTTCAAATTTTTTATATCCTAAAATGTCTCTTATTTAATGATTTACATTAATTTTGACTAATCAGATGAACACAATAGTGTCCATTATTTTATATCTCTCTCTATTTCTTTGCCATATAGGAGTGAAGCGAATTAAAGATTGAGAGAAATCATACTAGATTATATTTTATATAACATCTGTAATTGATCTTTTTCATATTTGAATGACATATATATTATCATGTGATATTTTTTTATATTTAAATAAAAAGTTTGCTGCAACGCGCGGGTACATAGCTAATATTTCAAACGCACTAACTTGGTCAACTCAAAACTTCACGAAGAACATATTTTCAGAAAATAATTCTACGGTATATTTTTTATTATGATACTCTTTTTAAAATCTATCGTTATATATATAAATATATAGTAAATCTACGGTGAGTTTAAGCTCATGGAAGATCACCGTGAGTTTAGCTTAAAAAATATATCAAATGATTTCTAAATTTTGATTTTTCAATCTCATTAAATTCTTCATATTAAAATTTTATGGGTACAAAAATTTAACATGTTTTAAGTTTTTTAAATCATTCTTTTCAATTTTTAAAAATAATGTACAAACATTGAATATTTTATTATTATTTTTGAAACTGATTTTCAAAAATTGAAAAGAGTGACTTAGAGAACTTGAGTCGGTTTGAAAAAAATATTTTTTGCATTTGACCAAACAATTTAAAAATATATATATAACAGTGGAATTTAATGTATTTTTGATAAATGATGAATTAAATTCCAAACTCATTTAATTCTGTTTCTATGTCTCATCTAGTTACTGTAACTAATATTTTTTCAATATAATATAAGTATTGTAAGCGATAGATATTACCACAAAAAAAGACAAAACATACTAGAATTATCTACTTTTATAATTCAAAATATGCAGGCTTTTAAGCTTAACGAAATTATAAAATTGGAGTTCTACATGAAGTTTAATTCGATTCCTTTTTTTTTTTTGCATTTCAAGCAGCTCAGAACAAACACGTCGACAAATTCCAAAATAATATGGATTGAATTAATTGTTGGGTTCGCCGGCTGCTACAAATAGCAGCACGGTTGGGTGAAAATTCACAGTTTTGCCATCATCATTATTCACTAATGATGGTAGATTAGTATTTGTACTTCCTTTGGGAGTCAATGTTCACAATTTGCTTTACCCCTAGACTTTTGATAAATCACAAATCTGACCTAACGAGAGAATTTAGACCCATACATGGAGGAATCGGGGGAGTTCCTAAGCTTGGATCAATTTTGATTTCAAGACTTATTTCAACCATTAAATCAGCATCTAATCATCAATCTTGAGTTTCAATCCTTGGGATTAATTTTGATTTTAAGGGTTGTTTCAACCGTTAAATTATCATTTAATCACCAATTTTAATGAAATTCATTTTTATTTTTATACTTTTATCCAATCTCAATGATGACCCGACAGTGAAAACAACCCTTAAAATTGAAATTGATCCCAAGAGCTTAAGAACTCCCCGCTCCATACATGGACGACTGATTGTGACTAAATTCTTACTCGGTGCATGCAACCCAAAACGTCTGATCAAAACATGTTTTCGATCTGCTCATTCCCAAGGAGGAGCCAAAATACAAAGG
>CAXKVV010000997.1:0-28057 GCA_964058805.1 Schoenoplectus triqueter | reverse complement strand
CAACAGGCCGCTTCAATCTTTTTGACATATCAACACTTGTACTATATATTTGTCTTTTGAACTGCATAAATCTAGTAACAATTATAAATAAAACATTATATATTATTCTGCATAAGGATCCACATATGAGGCGGTATTCTTATGCGATATCCATGTACCTACACATAAAATTTCACATTTAAAAACATTGGTGATTACACTATGTGCAGTTGCTACCTGAGAGTGTAAACTTGCCAATTTTTCATGATGTACTATGAGAGAAAAGAATTTTGACAACGGTTGTTGACTAAATTTAACAACGGTTATTGAACCATTAGTAAAGGGCATACCAGAAAAATACTGAAAATCATTGTGAAATATGGTGACAAACAAAATAGAAAGGAGGCTTTCACAATAGTTCTTCAAAAGAACCGTTGTTAAATAGAGTTTTAACAATAATTTTACCATGTGAACCGTAGTGAAATAGTTATTTTGCAACGATTTTCTGTTAGAACCTTTGTTAAATGTATTTTTTTTAATGTCTGTTTCTCGCGGCTAGCCCAGATTGCTAGCATATATATATACATAATTTTTCATCATAATACAAACAATTAAAATTCATATATACAACACACGTATATATTTCACAAAATTAATTTATATATGCATCATACATACATATATCACAAACAATTAAGATATGCATAACATACCTACATCATAAATAATAAAAAATAACATCACACATGCATCACAAACAATTAACATATATGCATCACACACATGCATCACCAATAATTAACATATGCATCACACATACATCACAAACAATTAACATATCATCTAAATATATCAAAGTAAGTAACACATATTACAATATATCAAAATATAAAAGTAATCCATATATATCACAACATATCACAATTTAACACATATCCCCCACCCCAGTCAGCGCCTTACCTCGTCATTGACCCGCCAGCCACTCTTGCAAATGACTACCAGTATATATGAAACTGACATGGGAGGTTTGGGACTGAGGATAGCGCTCGAAAATCCCTCCGAGTTCCCTCCACCCCAACGATTGTATAGTATGATCGGATTCTGTCTGTGCCTCAGACCAGAGATTTTCGAGCGCTATCCTCAGTCCCAAACTTCCCCTGTCGGTTTCATATATACTAGTAGTCATTTGCAAGAGTGGCTGGCAGGTCAATGACAGTCCAATCGATGACAGTGATGAAAATCTGCTCCTAGAAACCCTCTACGTGCACCATCACTGATTTCGATATCATACGCCCATCATGACAATCTACCATTACGTAGACCGCTCTTCTATCCGGCCCGTCAAATGATACTTCATCGAGGAAGACCGGTTCACCGAAGTCTTCGAGAATCCTTGTTGCCATTGTCCTAGACCACAGTCTAAGCGGTATGTTCTTCTGGTGTACAGTCACTCGGACGATAACTGGCCTTGTTCATTCAGATTTCCCTTCAAATTTCTCAACAAAGACTCCATAAGTGGGGCCCCACTCCCAGCTCTCCGCAATGATGTCCCGTGGAGAGAGTTCATTCGGTATGTCTATGATAAAATCCCTATATGCGAGTCTCGTCGCTGGGTAGAGATGGCCATAAAGCCTAAGGCTCGTCCGGCCTACCCGGATCCGCCCGACCCGATGGCCGACCCAACCGGACCCAAGGTCAAATGGGTAGGGCCGGGCGGGTATGGGTTTAGGATGAGGCCCGCCCGCTCAACCCGTAATATCAATAATATGTAATATGTATTTATATGTGTTATGTATAATTGTATAATTGTATATAAATAACTTATCAAATTGGGTAAAATTAATAATTTGGCTAATAGAATGTTCATTTAAATTAATTTTTTTAATTAAATATTATAATTTATAAATTGAGTACTTGAGTTAGTGTAAATATTTAATAATTTTTAGACATAAAATAACTTATACTGTGATAGTGTAAATATTTAATAATATTTTAGTTTAAATACAATAATCATTCTATAAATATATAATATTAAGAAGAGAAAAATCATTAACCAAAAAAAGTATTAATTGATTATGTAATAATTTAATTAAAAAAATATAGCAACAAAATATCATTGACAAAGTCGGGTCGAGACGGGTACGGGCTGGTACGCCCGTCAAGCATTATGGGTGGGCCGGGTCATCAAATGTATGAGGTAAGGGTCGGGTAGGCCGGGCCAAAGGTTTTGAAAGACGAGTCGGGCTCCGGGTTTGATATAAACCTGGTCCGACCCGGCCCATTGCCATCCCTACCGCCGGGAGTACCTGTTCTGAAACTCCATATCGCCGCGCAATATACCATCGAATGTGGTTTATGGATCGATCAGTGCTAGTGTGCCGGTAAGTTACCAATATTGCCCGGGCCCAAGATGCGTCTTCCTCCAACAGATACGACCGGTCTAGGTACATTGTCGAGAGGTGTTGCTATCGCGAAGCGTAAATGTAGTGCTCTATCTTTTGAGAAAGAGAAAAATGCTAGTGTTTTGTGATTTCAGTCTATTGTTTGGTATGGTAAAAAAGGTAAGAAAGTTCTAATGTTTAGGTTTTAGAAGAGAGGTAAGAAAGTTATGGTAAAAGAGGTAAGAAATCGCAACAAACCTAAAGAGAGGGAAGGGGATCAAAGAGGAGATCGGCAATAAACCTTAAGGAAAGTGGATCAAAGAGGCAACACCAACTTGAACATCAAAGGAGAAATCGAGCCCTAGAGAGCCGCAGACAGAGAAGAAGAAGGAAGGAGAAGAGAAGAGATAGAAAAAATGAAGAGGCGCAAACCTAAAACTGTACGGTTTTAGGAATACATATTTAATAACGATTCAATTAAAGAATTGTTGTTAAAACCCCTATTTAGCAACGGTTTTTTATGAAAATTGTTGTTAAATGCTTTCACAATGGTTCTTCAGAGGAACCGTTGTTAAATGATTTCGCAACGGTTTATCTCAAAAAAAAATTGCTAAATATGAGAGAGAAAAAAAGTAGATGTTACGGTTTATAGTTTTAATATATTTTTTTAGAAAATTATTATAAAATATGTTGTTCAATATTTCACAATTGCCACTCAACTCTTTTAGCAACAGTTAGTACTTAAAACCGTTATTGAATGGGTATTGTCTAAACTTCATTATGTTGTAGTGATAATATTGACATAACCCCCAAAAAATAGCTTGCTTTGAGTCAATTTTAAATTAATTAATTTTATCAGGCTTATAATTATTTAAATAGCTAGTAGCAAAATTTATTTGAACAAGCGGATGCGGACAATTACAATATAAAATGCAATGCATACAATAGGTATGGAGGTTAACTAATAAGTTGACTACAATATATATCTCCCTTCAAATTCCCTGTTGGATAAACCATATTGGTGGTTTGCCAAGTATCCACGTAAAAAGATGTATGATGATGAGTTTGAAGACCTTAAAAAAAGGTTTCCGTGGATGAAGATTTTAAAACTTAAAGAAGCTCCTGCGTTTAGGTTCTAAAACCGCTTTATGCTCTACTTTGATTATGCAACATCCGTGGACTCTGATTCTCTTGGTGAAGTAATGAGCACACCTAATCTTGTCACTACTCTGTCATAGATGATGGAGACAGCATGCCTCCATTTATTGTGTTCCATTAATGAATTATAAGACTGTGGGTTCACTGATTTCATTTTTTTAGTAGCTGTCATAACGACCGCTTAAGGAATCATATTTGAGAGATGTCATATTGATAATCAAAATCTCAAAATTGAGCATTTTTAATGCAGATTCATCTAACATTATAATGGATAATTATCAGTTTTAATATTTTTTTAATTATTAATTGAATTCGTTTTTTTTCTGTCGGTACCAATATATATTTTTTGTGACAATGACTATTTTAAAAACTTTTTTTTTTCATTTTAGTAGTTTACTTTTGAGGCAGATATATAACAGCTGACGCGTAAAAATGATTTCCATAGACATTCCGCATAATTAATATATATTCCCATATTGAAGTAGTTCAAATTGTAGACAAAACATTTAGTACTTTTTCCTTACTATTTGTTTTATTATCATTTAGGTCTTTGCTTGATAGGAATGAAAAGTTCTGGTGAGATTATTAAATAACATTATTTTTTTTATAAAAGGAAAACTATGCTCTTAGATTTATTTATAAATTTTAGGAAAATGTAATGGATATATAATTATTGATACCGTCCAAATGGGCTTTTATTATATACATTAAATAGTTATCTTGCAGGTTAACGACTTTATGACGGCTCATTTTGTACAGAGCGTTTCATTATTGAAACGTTACTAAATACTGATAATATGTATATATAATAACTCATTTAAATTGCATAATGACAACGCTATACAAAATAAGTTTGTATAATCAATAAATCATTAGCATAACAACTTATTTATATGAACAGATCAAAGTGCTTCCATTACACTTTATAGATAAGGAAGCGATGAAATTGATAATAAAATATTTTATTATTTTATAATAATCTTCTTATGTATTTATATAGTAACAAACATACTTGAGTTTTATTAATATAAGCAATAACATCAAATAACACATTTAGTCATTAATAATATCCCTTGGAGATTGGAGTTACAGGTTGCCAGCTAAAATTCTTGAGTTTAGCAATTAATGTGGGTGCGAAATAAGACACATTATTTTTTATTGAAATTTAATCATATATTAACCATTCTACATAGAGTCAGGTCCATACATTTCAATCTATGAGGTAGTGCTGTCGGGGCAAGTGTTATTCTTCTCTAAAGCTTTGACAGAGTTTTTACTTGTTGAATTTAATGTTTTGAGTAATCTGATAAGTTTTATTCCTCTCTCTGGAGAATGATAAGTTTAAGTGGAGAATGCTAACATTTGGTACATTTTTAACTCATGAGGTGTATATTGGCTAATATTTAGAGGAATAATAGATTCAAAAGCTGATATATGATGAAATCTACCAATTCCTCCCAAAATAAAAATGTTTATGTAACTAGTATTGCATAATAAAATTTTAACTAGAGATAATTTGTGTAAAAGAGGATGGAATAGGGACTTACACTATACAATGTACTCTGAACAAGAATCAATCTCTCACGTATTTTTTATTTGCCATATGGCCAAACAAATTTGGTTTTGGATGGGTCAAAGTCAAAACTACTTTATCCATTGACATACCATGAAGGATGTGCTAGAGTTTGATTTATCTCTGTCACCATTGTTAAAAAAAGCTTTCTTATAGTATTGAGTGCAGTGTGTTGGTCCTTGTGGAGGCATAAAAATAGCATAGTGTTTAATTCTACAAGATTTACTTCTGCTAGAAGTTTAATATGCCTCATACTATCTCTTGTGAATTACTGGGTAGGGGTTCTCTATTGCTTTGGTGCATAGAATGCATACGTGGCTTCCTAAGAATATGGAGTTGATCCCTTTGCAAGTTGTGGGCCTAGTGCCGTAGTTGACCATGATTGAAAATGGAGAGTGATAATATTTGACTAAGTGTTATATGTGGACTGTAATAAGTGTTACTTAGTGTTGGTCTATGTTGGGTTGATTGTGGCATGGATTGAGAAGTATTATTTGTTCATTGTGATTTGAGATTATTTTGTTGCTTGTAATAGAGTTAGTGGTTGGTTGTGTTTAAATAAGGATTGACAATGATGAATTGGAGGCTGAGATGCCACCAAATAGCCAATTCTTTGATTACAGATGCTACAAATGGACAAAGATTGGCTATTTAGGAGGCTCAATGAACTGATGATATAACTAAGTCAAGTCTGTGGGGGTTTCTTCTTTAGGTAGGGGTGTAGGGAGTTCACGTTTTGAGTGTTCTTGCTTTGTTGTCATGTAAATTAATGTTTCAGCAATGAAACAGGCAGTATTTTGCTTTTTTTTTAAAAAAAAAATATATGATCTGATTAGGTTTCAAGTCATCTAATTTCATATCATCTCAGATTATAAAACATTTAGGTTTGAATCAGGTTTTAGATAATTTGATTTTGGATCATTTTTTATTTCGGATTGCTCGGGTTTGAGTCAGATTGGGTTTTAGATCGTCTGATCTCAAATTATGTCAGATTTTAGATTGTTCCAGATCAAATCAGGTTGAGTTATGTTGAGGACAAAATTTGTCATTTCGACTTTTACCGCTTCGGGTATTTAAATATTATCCTCCTCAAACAAAGCTCACTCCATAATAAATGAAAGAAAATGAAAATAATGAAGTACAAAAAAATGAAAAGTAAAATGAAAGTATGGACAAAAATAGTGAAGCTGAGGGAAATAATAAAAAGCCAATAAGGACAAAATATGAAGGAGATGCTTTTTTCCCGAATTCCTATCACCTTTTGGGTTCTACGGTCTCTCTCCATCATAAAAGATATAGAGAATCCAAGTTATCTTTTCTTAAAACATCTGATTCCATGAGAAAATAAACGGGAACAAAAACTTTGATATAAATTGATGGAGATAGTTCATCTACTAGTCAACTTTTAAGCCACCTTTCAAGTGTTGACTTAATTAAGAATTCCAAAGCATGCCTGGCTTTTAGTGCAGAAACGTGTGTGTCTAAAATTTTTCTCGCCTTTATTTATGATGGAAACCTTTTTTGTTCAGTCTCTAGAGGAAACAAAACCATGGTCAGAAACGTGTGTGATGGTGTCAAAAGGGAAAGATTTAGATTTGGACAAACATGTGCATTTTCATGTATATTTTTTACATCGGTTGATATTTTCAATCTTACAAAATGAAGCCACTCATCGATCTTTAATTTCATTTTGGGGACCACAAATGCATGATATTGACAACATATGTTTACTGAGTTGAAAGTGAAAGGTCAAAGTCCCATTGTTACATGAACTTTCTACTTTTCATAGTATTTTGGCAAAATATAATTTTGTGCAAATTATAACGATTTAAAATGAAAATTGTCTACTCCAATGAACAAGGAATTGTCTTTCTACATCATGTCCACTCTAATTAATAAATAAAGTATTGTCTTTCTGTTAGAGATTACTAATCCAAACTTGTTAATTGCATTTTAATTGAGATGAAAAGTTTTGACCCTCAATTCTTATAAAAATAAAAATGCTATAGGTAAACATACTTACCATACTTGTGGGAATTCTACCAGGCCAATAGATTAACATATATGTTTCTTCTGCCATCCATACACCCCAATCCAATTTCAAATGACTGAGGACCCAGATCCTAATCATGTTATTTCTCAAGGATATAGGAAACATAGTATAACCATTAACCATTACTTCACCACTAAATGAATAATCTTTGTAGAGCTCTAAGTCTCTAGATTGGTATATTGGTTGATTGGTTTATACCTAGAAATAGTTTATGACCTGTAAATCTGTAATCACTTTCTAGAATTACAGACTATTATTTGACGGGCCTTACTAATAAATCTGAACTTATATTAACCCATATTGACTCGATACATTTTTTTAGCCCAATTGTGGATCTCAAGTTCCTCAATAAATTGTTATGAATTGGTTGGTAGAATATGGGCCGTCTCTTAGGTTAAAAGGTAGCAATCAAATGAAAATCCCATAAAATATGGGCCAATAGTAAGGTTTATGATCACTTGAGAAAGACTTGAATTTGAGTCCGTGACTGTTATGAATCTATGAACCACGATTGCTGTATTCTTAGCCCACGAATGAAATTATAAATTGAACGACCGATGCGTAATTCGTACTGGGAAGGTGAGATATCATGTTGGGAAAATTACTTTATACAAAGAGGAACACATTTAGATAATTCTTCAGAAGAATAAATGTACCATGAAGTTCAAATTTGCAATCAATATCTGACTGTTACCATAGCAAGTGTTTTCCCACTGTGAGATTGGTATCAAGAACAGAGCATTAAAACTTATAATAGATATAGCACTTGGCATGAAATTGCACTAGTTTTCAATTTAAAATTTGTGTTTCTACTAATAGAGTTTAGAGAGAAAGAGATGATTGGGAAATTTTCATTTCATTTCACACAATTAGAGTACAGAGAGGGATCACTATTTATAAGCTTCGGATTACAACTATCAACACATCTCAGCCACACATCTGTAACAGACTGTATTTAATGCATACAGTAGAAATAACTGCCTATCTAACTAACTTTCAGTTTCAGCGTCTGCGTCTGAATGTTCTCTGTTAGAGCAGCTACTGGATGCGTCCATTGTTCCAGAATTGGTTGCTTTATCAGCCCCCCTCAAGCTGGATGGGTTTGGAAAAACATGCAGCTTGTTCCTTAGTAGCTGAAACCTAGTTCTTCGAAGGCTTTTAGTGAAGAAATCACCGATCTGATCCACATAACAGATGAATTTGACTTGTAAATGTCGATTTTCAATTTTTTCTCGAACGAAGTGATAATCCAGTTCTATATGTTTGGTTCTTGCATGATAAATCATATTTGAAGCTAGAAATGTAGCTCCAAGGTTATCACACCACAAAGTAGGAGCTTGATTCATTGGAAATTGCAATTCTCGGAGTAAAGATGTGATCCACACCAACTCAGATGCTGTTACTGCTAGGCTACGGTATTCAGCCTCTGTGGAAGACCTAGAAACAGTTGGTTGTTTCTTTAACGACCAAGAAATGAGGTTGGGACCCAGATAAACTGCAAAACCAGTTATGGATCTTCTGTCATCCGGGCAACCGACCCAGTCTGCATCACAATAAGCATGCAGTGACAGATTTGAACTGGTTTGAAAGGTTAATCCATGTGAGAGTGTACCTTTGATATATCTCAAGATCCTTTTAACCATTTGCCATTGAGCATCTGTGGGTTCAGACATAAATTGAGATGCTTTATTCACTGCAAAGGTGAGATCTGGTCTGGTTACTGTGGCATATTGTAATGCTCCCACAGTTGACCTGTAGAGGTGAGGATCTGATAATTTGGTGCCAGTGTATCTTGACAACTGTTGACCAGTGACCATTGGAGTATGAATCGGTTTAGCAGTTGCCATGTGTGTTTTCTCCAACAGAGAGTGAAGATATCTTCTCTGTGACAGATGCAGACAACCATTTTCATTTGTTACTTGGATTCCCAAAAAATAATTAAGGTCACCCAGATTTTTCAAAGAAAAATACTGTTGAAGAGCTTGAAGTAGAGACTGAATGACTTGAGGAGAGCTTTCTGTTACTAAAATATCATCTACATAGACAAGTATGTAGGTGATTGATTGAGAATTAACCTTGAAGAACAAAGAGTGATCAGCTTGTGATGATTTGAACTCTTGAGACAGTAGAAAACTCTTGAGTTTAGAAAACCAAGCCCGAGGAGCCTGTTTCAACCCATAAAGGGCTTTCTTGAGTTTACAGA
The DNA here is from genome assembly GCA_964058805.1 of Schoenoplectus triqueter. Lineage (NCBI taxonomy): Eukaryota > Viridiplantae > Streptophyta > Magnoliopsida > Poales > Cyperaceae > Schoenoplectus > Schoenoplectus triqueter. Next base: position 18,710 of record CAXKVV010000997.1, on the reverse strand, counting down.
CATGGGATGGAAGATTTGGATTAGAGAAGCCTGGAGGTTGCTCCATGAAAATTGTTTCTGAGATATCTCCATGGAGAAAAGCATTGTTGACGTCCAATTGTTGAATTTTCCATTACTGAGACAAAACAATTGAGAGAATTATTCTTATTGTCCCTGGTTTGATGACAAGGCTAAATGTTTCCAAGTAATCAACTCCTTCCTGTTGATTATATCCCTTGGCTACAAGTCTAGCCTTACATCTCTCAACAGTGCCATCAGATTTGAGTTTCACCTTAAAAACCCATTTGGCCCCTATTACATGTGCACCAGGTGGACATGGCACCAGATTCTAGGTGGCATTATGAGCTAAAGCAGTAAGCTCATTGGTCATTGTTTGTCTCCATGAAGGATCCTTAATGGCTTGTGTGTAACAAGTCGGTTCAATAGGTTTATCAGATGCAACATAGAGCTGATGATGTGGGAATTCTTTTGGTTTTAAAGATTTTGTTTTTGTTCTGGTAAGCATATGATGAGAAGTAGAAGATGATGCATGGTTTTTTGAAAAATTGTTCAAAGGAGGAGGGGTAGCAGGAGGAGATGCATCAGATTGTGGTGGAGGTTGAGGTTGCGACTGAGCTGTAGGTTCTTGTTGTGTCTGTGGTGGTGGTGTTAGCTGTGAAGTAGTAGGTTGTGCCGGAAGTTGAGGATCTGGCTGAGCAGTATGACCTTGTAGAAGACGGAGAGATGTAAGAATTGGACTTGTGTTTGAAGATGATGCAGAAGCAATTACATCAGGTTCAGAGAAGGGAAATGAATTTTCAACAAAAGTGACATGTCTGGATATGTAGAGTCTATTTGTTTTCAATACCAGACAATAGTACCCCTTGTGAATAACTGAATATCCTAGAAAAACACACCTTTCAGCTCTTGGCTCAAGTTTATGGTTATTATATGATCTAAGTAAAGGGTAGCATGCACAACCCAAAACATGTAACATGTTATAGTCAGGTTTTCCCTTGAAAAGTTTCTCAAAAGGTGATGTTTCACCAGTTGGCACAGATGGAAGCCTGTTGATCACATAAACCATGCTTTCAAAAATATAATCCCAGAATTGAAGGGGAATAGATCCATGAATCATGTTGGCAAGTCCAAGTTCTACCACATGCCTGTGTTTCCTTTCAACCTAACCGTTCTGCTCAGGTGTATAAGGGCAGGAAACTTGAAAAGAAATTTCAGGAAATTGCCTCATAATGGGTTTAAATTCTGATCCTTCATCACATTAAAAAACTTTTATTTTACAATCCAATAAATTCTCAACCTTCTGTTTGAACTGAACAAAAATATTAGGTACATCAGACTTGGATGCATAGGTGTATAACCAGCTAAATCTAGAGTATTCATCTATGAACTGAATGTAGTATTTATGCCCTTTCTTGGAAAGCACAGGAGCTGGACCCCACAGATCTGAGTGAACCACCTCAAGAGGTTTTGTAGCAGCAGAAGATGAAGACTGAAAGGGAAGCTTATGAGCTTTTGCCTTGTGACAGTCTGAACAGAAAGAAATAGTAGAAGAAGATTTGGAGGTAATGAGAGAAGCCTTCTGAAGTTTATTCTGGACAGGAAAAGAGCAGTGACCCAGCCTACAGTGCCACAGATCTGGTGAAGAGTGAGTTGCTTGAAAGACTTGTTGTTTGTGAACTTGTTGAAGTTTGTAAAGACCTCTATGCAAGATGCCATGCAGCAGGATCTGCTGTGTTGCCTTGTCCTTGACAAAACATGAGTCAGATACAAATTCAACAGTAACATTATTATCAGAAGTCTATTGCGAAACACTCAATAAATTCTTTGTCATGTCAGGCACATGTAAGATGTGTTTTGAGTTGAAGTGATTGAAAATAGGTTGGCAAAAGAGCAGAACCTTTGTGTGCAATTTGAAGCCCTTTACCGTTGCCAATATGCACAGCCTCTGGACCATAGTAGGGATAAGCATTGCTAAGGGCATTAAGGTCATTTGTCACATGTGTAGAGGCACCAGAGTCTATGTAGTAGGCAGAAGAGGAATCAGGTGGACAAGTTGGTTGTGCCATAAGAGCTTGATGTGAAGGTTGTTGTGAAGAATTGGTGAATGTAGAGTCTGAGTTGGTAGAAGTTGGAGAGGTGTAACGGATGTCAAATCGATGGTAACAATTGAGAGCACTATGCCCCCATTTTGTACAGATTTGACATTGAATGTCTGTGTCAGCAGAATAATTGGTGTTACGGCCTCTACCTCTCCCCTTTTGGTAGTTGTTCCTGCCTCGACCTTGTCCTCTACCCCTACCATTATTCTGAGATTTGAAACTATTTGCATAGTAGACAAAGTTGTTAGAGTTGTCAGTGTTACCTTCTGACTTAGTTGTGAGGTGAACAATAGAGGTTGTAGATGATCTTAGATTTGTAAGAAGGCGAGCTTCATGAGCAAGAAGAAGTGTGCTGAACTCAGTCATGGAAAGAGTTGAAGCTCTCATGGATAATGCAGTGACGAAATTCTCGAAATCAGATCCAAGACCCTGAGCGATATACATCACAAGCTCAGAATCTGGTACATCAGTACCAATACTCCTCAATCGATCTGCAAGATTCTGGATCTTGTTGAGAAATTCAGCACAAATGGATCCACCTTTCTTCATCGTCTGCAATTGAAGCTTTAGATCCAAGATCTTCGCCATAGATTGAGACGAATGGAGATGGTTGAGAGTGTTCCAAACCTCGGCTGATGTCTGACATCTCGCAATTTGAGAGAGAATTCAAGGAGAAATGAAGCTAAACAGTCATGCTAGAATCAATTGATCCTGTTGAATCCATAATTCATGCTCAGGATTCAGAGAATTTTTGCCATTTGTACCTGAAACCAACGGATCTGGAGCGGATCTTGATCCATCAAGAAATCCGATAAGGCCATGGCCTCTTAAAACAGGATAGACCTGAGATTTCCAGAGAAGGAAATTCTCATTGTCGAGTGTGGTGTGAATATGATGTGAAAATTGTATAGGAGCAGTCGATCTGACTGAGAGAGCAAGAGGAGTCGATGAATTCGCCATTGACGATGAGCGCGAGCTCTTTTCAGTGCTCTGATGCCATAATAGAGTTTAGACAGAAAGAGATAATTGAAAAATTTTCATTTCATTTCACACAATTAGAGTACAGAGAGGGATCGCTATTTATAAGCTTCGGATTACAACTGTCAACACATCTCAGCCACACATCTGTAACAGACTGCATTTAATGCATATAGTAGAAATAACTACCTATCTAACTAACTTTTGTTTCAGCTGCGTCTGAATGTTCTCTATTAGAGCAGCTAAGCTACTGGATGTCCATTGTTCCAGAATTGGTTGCTTTATCATCAACAGATGAATCAATCATGCCGACCATATCAGAATAATGGTTTTCAATTCAATTGTTCAGTGGTTTCGTCTTTGTATGCAACGGATTCAATTATAAATATAATTTCCGCGGAAGATGCATTTAATTTCATAAAGATTCGTATAAATTTCACTTCGATGAATCTAAAATCATGCTAAATATCAGATATGACGATCCAACAGTTATTTTGCCCACCAGAACCAAACTTGATTCCCATTTTCTTTGCTGCATCTAAAAGACAAATGAAGAGACAAATTAACTTCAGTCTGAAAAGCAATTAAAGGATTCTCTTGTCAGTTCAGAATTCGTGATGTCTCTCAACTGCACCACACCCATCCATGTCTCTTCTCTGACTCTGACCCTCACGTCCTTTTCTTTTCTTTATTCTGAACTTCTTCTTTTTTTCATTTTCCATTGTACTGTCTCCAGTCAAGTTCCATCGTTGTCTAGCGCTCGACACGCTGCGCTCTTTCCTCTTTGTCCGTGTACATGCATTCAAGTTTCATAAATGACCTAGTACGGGAACCAATGTCAGGACACAAATTTTGCAGTGCACTTTTGGATACATTGAAGATCGTGCTTCGTGCATGCCTAGCTTGCAATTTAATGCGCAAACAGATACGTATTATGGGCAAGCAATTGCATTGGTGTCTTATTAAATTGATGCGTACATACAACTGTTTTCGGTGTCATTTGCGCGTACGTCAAAATGTAATTTGTGTAGGTAATAATTTGTTTTGAAGCGATTGAGCCCCAAACAAGTCAGAAATTTCAACGTGCGAATTAATCTCCGTATCATAATATTTTTATTTTATTAATTCTCCAGTGACAATTTTGCTCATCATGTGAAATCATGTTTTTTTTTTCTTTTTAAATAAAGACGAAATTTATAAAATGTATAAACCTACAATGTCTGTCAAGGATTAGATGGTTATTACTACAAAAAAAATTATGTCATCCCCTGGTTTAAAGCCTCCAAAAAAATTATCTTGACCGAGTGAAGACATCCAAAATAGTTCTAAACAAGATAAAATGTGAATGGTGTTGGTGTATAGGCGAGAAAATGTTAGAATAATTTACTGTTATGGCCATGATCCTCTAGTGAACCCTAAACATAAATTAAGTTACCTTGATCCATGCTGTCAGTCTTCCAGAGAGACACAACCCCGTTGATCACCAGACTCCTTTAGCCTTCCAGCGATCTTCCTCTAATCCGATGGAGTGATTGAGAGGACCGGCGTCAGACAGTTTCTTCTCTACTGGAACAGTGTTAAGAGAGAGAGATCTGGATCTGTTGGAAATGAAAGGGTGCCAGAAAGTGGGAAAACGAAAAGATGTCCAAAGCCAACTGTATATCTGCATATATATGGACGTCCATATAACATAGTGCAGTTATACCTTAACGGGTCCATATCGGATCCAGATTCTCTCTTAACGGGTTCGCTGCTTAATCAGAAAGCTGTCTATAGTTGTGTTCTCCAGGGACCAATAGCATAATTGTATTATTATGAGACTTTATATAATTCAGACCATCACTAAATCATAAAGTCATTAATACGCATTCTACACATTAAAGGTCCCACTTCTCATGACATATAATAAACCCGATACAGAATTTGATCACTTCATTATGGGTATAATTTGACAGCCCATTATATAATATATTTATTACATATAAGCCCATACATATTGTAATTAATAATAATTAATTCCAACAATCTCCCACTTGGGCTATATGTATCTGAAAAATATATATATATATACTGAATTGAGTACTCTTAACTATGCTGTCATAACCTTTTATGTCATCATCCAATTCCGTCCATCAATCATATTTATAAGGACTTTATGCAGTATTCGTCTCATAAAGCGAAACTAAACTGACATAAATCACGATATAAACATAACTGAATGACATGAATCATGAAGGGGATGTGTAGTTTGAAAATTACATGTAATGTGATCCACATGCCTATTTTTCAATTTGGTCACCTTAATCAATCTGAATTAGAGGTCGATTATAAGCTCAGAGTGTATATAAAACTAAATAACTGAATAACTGAATAACTGAATAACTGCATGATACATACGAAATCACAGAATATCATATAAGAACTACTACATGATATCTGAAAAGTATATATCATATAAAACATAAAAAAAAGAAATACAAGTACAAACTCCCACTCAACCTAATAATCCTCTGTAACATATATACCCATATGAGTGACATGCTCATGAAACTGTTTGGGTATCAATCCCTTAGTCAGTGGATCTGCTAGCATGGAAGCTGTACCAATATGCTCAATACTTATAAGTCCACTCTGAACTCTCTCCTTCACAGCAAGGAACTTAATGTCGATATGTTTGGATTTCGACGAGCTCCTGTTGTTGTTAGAATACAGCACTGCTGAACTATTGTCACAATATAACTTAAGTGGTAACTTAATAGTATCCACAATACGCAGCCCTATGACAAAGTTCCTTAGCCATATTCCATGGTTCGATGCCTCGAAACACGCAATGAATTCGGCTGCCATGGTGGAGGAGGCAATCATGGATTGCTTTGCACTCCTCCAAGAAATAGCTCCTCCAGCCAACATAAAAATATAACCGGATGTTGACTTTAAGCTATCCACACAACCCGCAAAGTCGGAATCAGTATACCCAATGACCTCAAGCTTGTCTGATCGCCGATATGTTAACATGTGATTCTTCGTTCTTTGCAAGTACCGTAGTACCCTTTTGACTGCTTTCCAGTGATTCATACCAGGATTACTGAGATAGCGACCAAGCATTCCTGTGATATACGCAATATCCGGACGCGTACACACTTGAGCATACATAAGACTTCCTATCAAGGAAGCATATGGAATCTGATGCATTTCTGATTTCTCGAGTTCTGTTTTTGGGCACTGATCAAGACTAAACTTGTCTCCTTTAGCAACAGGGGTATTTCCTGGTTTACAACTTTCCATACCATATCGCTTGAGAACTTTATCGATATATGCTTGTTGTGAAAGTCCTAAAATACCCTTATTTCTATCTCTGTGTATTTTAAGACCTAACACATACGATGCTTCGCCAAGATCTTTCATGTCAAAATGTTTGAAAAGAAATTTCTTGGTTTCATGCATCATATTTTTATCGTTACTGGCAAGCAATATGTCATCGACATATAAAACCAGAAATACAAACTTACTCCCACTGAACTTGTGATATATACATTCATCCACCAAGTTAGACTCAAATCCGAATGAGATAATTACTTGATGAAATTTGAAATACCACTGTCGAGACGCTTGTTTGAGTCCATAGATAGACTTCTTTAATTTGCAAACCATCTGTTTCGAGTCATCAGATTCGTAATTCGGTGGTTGCGACATATAAATGCATTCATCAATGTCGCCATTGAGAAATGCAGTCTTAACGTCCATCTGATGTAACTCAAGGTCAAAGTGTGCCACTAAAGCCATGATAATTCTAAAAGAATCTTTCGTTGACACAGGCGAGAAAGTTTCCGTAAAGTCAATACCTTCTTTCTGTGTAAATCCCTTAGCAACTAGTCGTGCTTTATATCTTTCCACATTACCTTCTGAATCCTTTTTGGTCTTAAATATCCATTTGCAACCAATAGGTTTCACACCTTGAGGTAAAGGGACGATATCCCAGACGTTGTTGTCATACATTGACTTTATTTCTTCATCCATGGCTTTGGTCCATTTATGATAATTCACACTTTCTAAAGCCTGACGGAGAGTGACAGGATCATCCTCCATCATGCCAATGTTGAATTCATTTTCTTGAAGAAACACAATATAATCATTAGATATTGCGCTTCTTCTCTCTCTGGTGGACCGTCTTAAAGGCACAGTTTCTTGAGGTTCTTGAGGTGGTATAGGTTCCTCATCAACATCAACATTGTCTTGTTCCGGATTCTCTTCTATTTCTGGAGGTTCATTGACTATAGGTTCATTCACCACAGATGTGGGTTCAGGAACCAATGAGTCTCCAGATATCCTTATTACAATTGGTACCGATGTGGGTGCCTCTCGTATAGGAGAATCATGTGATTCTTCAAAGACAATTTGATTTGTATTTCCCCTCTGAACCATAACATCCTCAAAGAACTTAACTGTATTTGTCTCAAAAATTATTCTATTAGTGGGATCATAAAATTTGTACCCACGGGACCTTTCTGCATATCCGATAAAATAGCAGCTAACAGTCCTTTCATCTAACTTTTTCTCTTGTGGCCTATAAGGCCGAGCTTCAGCTGGACAACCCCAAATTCTAAAATGTTGGAGACTAGGTTTTCGTCCAGTCCACAACTCATATGGAGTTTTGTTTGCTGTCTTAGTCGGTACCCGATTCAAAATGTATGCTGCTGTCTTAAGTGCTTCTCCCCAGAGGTTCAATGGAAGCGATGTATGAGAAATCATGCTTCGCACCATCTCCATTAATGTTCGATTGCGTCTTTCAGCTACACCGTTCATTGTCGGTGAACCCGGCATTGTATACTGTGGCACAATCCCATTATCCTCCAAGAATTTAGCAAAAGGCCCTGGATGTTGCTCTCCCGAGCCGTCAGAGCGACCGTAATATTCACCACCACGATCTGATCTGACGCCTTTAATCCTTTTGTTGAGTTGTAACTCGACTTCAGATTTGAAGGATTTAAATGTGTCCAAAGCTTGAGCCTTTTCTTTAATTAAATATATATAGCCATATCTAGAATAATCGTCAATGAAACTGATAAAATATACATGACCATTCCTAGTTGCTGTAGGGAATGGTCCGCATATATCCGTATGTATCAGCTCAAGAACATCCGTCATACGATTGGCTGTATACTTACGCATGCTTGTTTGTTTGCCCTTAGCACATTCAATGCACGGACCAAGGTCCGACATATCCAAGGGCCGCAGGATTTCACTTTGAACAAGACGTGTAATTCTCTGTTGAGAAATATGACCTAAACGCTTGTGCCAAAGTGCAGCTGAATCCTGATGTGTTAATTTTTGTCTAACATTTCGAGTTTCATTATTCAAGGTCTCATTATAGGAAGCAATAGTATCTAAAGCATAAAGATTATCCATAACGGACAGAAAACCAGAAGCAACCATATTGGAGTGTCGATACAATCTAAATTTTCCATCTCCAAATGAACAAGAAAAACCTAATTTGTCCAATGCGGAAATAGAAATTAAGTTCCGTCTAAAAGACGGTACAACAAAAGTATCATACAAATCCAAATATAAACCAGTTTTCATAAGTAATCTAAAATGCCCTATGGCTTCAACTTCTGCCTTATTGCCATCGCCTACATAGATGTATCTTTCACCATCTCTTGGCCTACGGTAATTTCGGCAACCCTGCATAGACACAGATATGTGAGTTGTTGCACCCGAATCTATCCACCATGTGTCTATTGAAACTGAAACTGAATTAACTTCTTCACAAACAAGAGAAAAATTACCTTTCTTTGCACGCCATGCGTGATAATTGGTACAATTTTTCTTCATGTGCCCTTCAGATCCACAAAAGAAACACCCTTTCTTTTCCTTATCCGGCTCTGTCTTGATAACCGGTTTCTTGTCCTTAGTGGGTTTCTTCTGCGAACTTGTAGTCGCAGCATCTGAATTGATTTTACGTTTCTGTTTCCCTTTTCCTTTAGATGTGGAAGCAATGTTTGCACTCTCGCTCTTGTCCGTCTTCAAACGCTCTTCCTCCTGAACACAGTGCGAGATGAGCTCATTGACTGTCCATGATTCCTTCTGACAGTTGTAGCTCACCTTAAACTGCCCAAAAGAAGTGGGAAGAGAGTTGAGAGACAAATAGACCAACATATCTTCCGATATGTCTAGTTTATGAGCCTTCAATTTTGAAGCGGTATTCATCATTTCAAGAATGTGCTCCCTGACATTACTTCTGCCATTGTACTTCATTGTGCAAAGTTTGTTTAACAGAATGCCTATTTCAGCCTTCTCATTCCTAACAAACCTCTGCTCAAGTTCCTTAAGATAGTCCAAGGCCAGAGTGGAATCAGAAACAGGTCCCCTAAAACTTTCAGGAATGGTCCTTTGCATGACCTTAAGACACAAGCGATTTGACCTCATCCACCGTGCATGCGCATTCTGAACATTGTCAGGACTGTCTGCAGCAGGTACAGGTGGTTTAGCTTGCTGTAACGCTATATCTAGATCAAGACACCCAAGAATAATTTCTAAGGTATCTTTCCATTCCTTGTAATTAGAACCCGTCAGCATCGGAATGCTATTGATGCCGGCAGTAAGATCAGTAATCTTTGCTGAAAAATATATGCAATATAACGAATCAAATGTCTGAATTATAATATTAAATCAAAATAAGGCATATTCCATCAACTAAGTATCCTCAAATAATAAGTGTTCTTTGGAATCAATTATTATTCTTAGATAATTAGGCGTAATAATGATATATAACGGTCCATTTGATGTCAATTAGTTAACTTTCCTTTGGGTCAATCAACTAATCACACCTAAAACTTATTGACCATTACCTATATATTACTACAATCTGTTTACATATAATAAGTGATTGTTGTCTTTCCTTTGGGATAGTCCAAAAATCAAATATTATATGTATATCGTCCGTATACAAGTCTTGAAAAATAATTAACGCCAATATAAGAGCTTACTTTGGTAAGATAATAATTTTGTTAATTATTTCAAAAAATGTATTTTATCTGAAGCCTTCATAATGATTTAACATTATCCAAATAAATTTCTCAAATATGTTGGCTTAACCTAAATATCAATTCATGGGTTCATGCAATCAATACCGAATAAACAACAACCAACATAATCAATTCATAAGCGAGATAGTATGACCCAAGACATGATGATCTCTTTCGTAAGAATCCTCTTCACAAGCCATCAATCCTATGCTTAATGTAAATCTCTCATTCTTACCAAATTACTATCCTAATAATAAATGAAATTATGTGACATGCAAGCCACCAAAATAAAAATAATTAATTGGCACCTTAGGCCGCTTACACACATCAATCATTCATGCATTACAAGTTTCACACAAGGCAACAGGGTCATACTATCTCATAATCCTTCTGCAAAAAAGAGTTAGGCATGAAAATACTGAATGGGCTTCCTAATTTACATAACCGCCCGTTCAGATAACCAATATTATTTGATCTTGACATGATTCAAAAATAACCGCAGCGGAATACAGATCAGAAATTCGTATTTTCTTAACAGAATCATGTAATATAGCAATTAATCATATGCAATTCGAAAGCTACTGTGTTGACCAATCAGTTTCTGAAATATTTCTTGATTCTGATAAACTGATAAACTTGTTTTCCGAAACTGATTGTCAATCTTGATAAATTTCATATTTAACAAACAGATCTATAAATTTCCGAACTATTTATAAACTATTTGATTAAAAGAACATATCCTATTATAGAAATACGAATTTCTGAGAAATTTTTGAATCAGTCATTAGATCTTAACAGTTCAACTAGAGTAGGCTCTGATACCAATTGTTAGAATAATTTACTGTTATGGCCATGATCCTCTAGTGAACCCTAAACATAAATTAAGTTACCTTGATCCATGCTGTCAGTCTTCCAGAGAGACACAACCCCGTTGATCACCAGACTCCTTTAGCCTTCCAGCGATCTTCCTCTAATCCGATGGAGTGATTGAGAGGACCGGCGTCAGACAGTTTCTTCTCTACTGGAACAGTGTTAAGAGAGAGAGATCTGGATCTGTTGGAAATGAAAGGGTGCCAGAAAGTGGGAAAACGAAAAGATGTCCAAAGCCAACTGTATATCTGCATATATATGGACGTCCATATAACATAGTGCAGTTATACCTTAACGGGTCCATATCGGATCCAGATTCTCTCTTAACGGGTTCGCTGCTTAATCAGAAAGCTGTCTATAGTTGTGTTCTCCAGGGACCAATAGCATAATTGTATTATTATGAGACTTTATATAATTCAGACCATCACTAAATCATAAAGTCATTAATACGCATTCTACACATTAAAGGTCCCACTTCTCATGACATATAATAAACCCGATACAGAATTTGATCACTTCATTATGGGTATAATTTGACAGCCCATTATATAATATATTTATTACATATAAGCCCATACATATTGTAATTAATAATAATTAATTCCAACAGAAAAGACACAACACAAGTACATTTATGTGCGTTTATAAGCATACTCTGTACACTGCATAGACGAGAAAATAGAGAATGAAAGAGGGACAATAAATTACGGATTAAAATTGACATGACATCATTCGGCACAATATATATAATTATGCATGTGTTATACAAAATGATGGTACGTGTCTAGCAGAACGAGCATCACATTCATATACTTGAAAAAAAAATAACCCATCAATTTAGCACATGTTTAACCCACTTATATATTAAACATGCCAGTCTGACCTAAAAAATCAGAACATCAATTTTTAGCACCACTTGTGACATAATGTTGTTAGCTATGTTTGCCGGTACATCATGGGAATTAAAAATGACGTGTCGGACTGGACACATCATGGTTACGGAAAACACGTTTCTTTGATCTCTTAGAAATCAAACAATACACAATGTAAAAATCAAGCCATCAGGGTATATTTGAAGAAGCATAGTAGAAGTGTTTTCGGATGTGATAGCCTCTTTTTTTAATGAGAAAGTGACGTGTCATCGTAGCCATTGATAGATGGGCGACAAATTAATTCCCCTTTAACTTTATTAAAAGCTTGTGATATATAATATATTAACTTCTCACTTATTTCCTTGATTAGTAATAGGGTCGCCAAAAAGAAATGGACAAATTAAAATAACACCGAAGAGCGATAAATTTTGGTGGAGGTGTCAAAATTTTAGGCCACAGAAAAAGTCTGTCATGTCATATTACACAGTGAAGGCTACAAATAAAAGAACAAACATATTTTTTTGGAGGAACATAACAGACATATCATTACACTGAATCTTATGGAGTGTACGAAAAGATCACGAATAGAACATAGCTTGCTTATTGCATGCATCAATTGAAAGCGGTAATGCGCGACATGCGTCTAATGCTCATGATCTTATAATTTAATAATTATGTTTTTAATAAAGTTGACAACTCTTAACAATAATCTTCAAATTTGAAATCCAACTTTACATGCATGACTTTACAAAATACATATAATATCCAAAAAAGAGGAAGATGAGAATTGATGAATGTTTTATTGTAAATTCAGTAAAATAAAGTTTTAGTTGTCTGATATTAAATTTTTCCTGATGTATATATCAATAAATAATAGTCAATTCCATATAATTTTAATGTTATTCTATTTATTATGTCTGTATAAATTTTCTCTTTCTATTAATTTTAATGTCCAATGACATACATTTTAAATTTTTTATTTGTAAAGTTTATTTTAATTGATAACAAATATCAAGTGATCAATCCCCTCATTAGTAATATATGTGTATAAAAGATAGTTATCATTTATTGCATGCTTAATTGTAAATTATTTAAAAACTATTCTAAATAAATACTAAGTTTTCTTAGACTTGAAAGGAGGCTAAGTTTACTAAAATTATTGGCATATCTGATAAAAACTAGTATAATGGTATTCCGTTTCATAAATTATCTTTACTGTGTATCCATGTTAATTGCGCGTTATTTCGGATCATACACCGCTGCTTGCCGACATTTACAATTTTTCAATCTGTTTCTTTTATATTGTTTTTTTAACTCTTGAAAGAATATTTATTATAAAGGACTTACGCATCACGACGATGTAAATACTTATTTTTCAAATCCTTTTTTTTTTTAACTAGAGACCGACATTTAATCTTTCCATGTAGAATTGTAAATAGGAATGGCAGAGCTTAATATAGATACCGAAGAGGGGCTGCAGCCCTCCAAATATTTTGAAAAATAATATATTTATTAAAAATTTAAAAAGTTTTATGATAATTCACTCTCAGAAAAAAAACAGCTTTCTAACTTTCATTTAGCACCGATTAATTGAATAATCGATTGTAAAAGAGAGTAGTGACATTATAAAAGTTTTGGTTATATATTCGACAATTTTTATTAATAAAAAATATTTTTAAAACAAAGAAAAAAATGATGAAACAATTGAAAAACCTTTAGAAATGATTCCCTACAAAAACCGTTTCGAAAAGGAAACTTTTAGAAATAGTTTTCATAGAAAATCAGTTCTAAAGCATACATGATTTCGGCGCAAAGAAAATTTCTGAAGGAAACTTTTTAGAATGAATTTTTTTTTGTACAAATCACAGGTTTTAAAAGAACTTTTAGAATCAGTTATTAGTTAAAAATCGACTCTAAATGATCCTTTAAAATCATTTTTTTTAGTTAAAAATCATATTTAAAGGGTCTTTTAGAATCGATTATTTATTAAAAATCAATTCTAAACGTTTTATTACTTAGGATTTTTTTCCCATATCAACTCATTTTCTCTTCTCTCCCAATTGTGCGTCCTCAGTACTCTCTTCTGATCTCCTTCACCTTCAATAGCACCAACAGCAACAATGAGCTCTACTTCTTCCCACCTTCAGCATTTCTTTCTCCTTCTTCTGCTCTAATTAAGGTCCTTTCTCATTAATTGAGATTAATTTCTATTTCTAGCCTATGTTAATTAAAATAGTCATTAATTTATATTAATGGTGTAAAATTAATTATATATAGAGAGAGTTACACTACCATTAGTCATAAAATATAAAATGCTTTTGTAATTTGGATCATATCTCTCATTCTTGGTTGGATCAATATTTTTAACTCGGAAATTAGAGATACATCACGAAGTACAAAAATATTTTGTACTTCACGACTAACTGTAACACAACTCTCTCTCTATATATAGAAAGTAAAAAATAGCATATTTTGTGCTCCTATCTCAAAAAGTATATCAAATCATATCCAAATTTTGATTTATCATACTCATTAAAATTTTCATAAGATTAATACAAACATTTTGAGGGTTTTGATTTTACTATATCACTGTTTTTAATTTTTGAATAAATCAGGTCTAAAAATAATAACAAAAATTTAATGTTTATACATCATTTTAAAAAATAAAAACAATAAATTAAAAAACTCAAACACTCCAAATTTTTATATCCTATAATATTTTTCTATGAAAAATTTAATGAGTATAATAAATTACAATTTGAAAATAATTTATTATAATTTTTGAGTTAGAAGCATGGAGCCCTTTCATGCTTCTAGGAGAACGGAGCTCTCTCGTAATTCTAACTCAAAAAATATATTAAATCTTCTCTAAATTTTTGACGATGAAATTCTTCATATGAAAATATTGTGTATAAAAAAATTAAAGTGTTTTGAGTTTCTTAAGTCACCGCTTTTAATTTTTTAAAAAATAGCTCTAAAAATAAAAATAAAATATTTAATATTTGTACATCATCTTTAAAAATAAAAAATAATGACTTAAAAAATTTAAAACAAACCAAAATTTATACTACAAAATATTTCATATGTTGAATTTAATGAGCATGATAAATCAAAATTTAAAGATTTTTAATGTAGTTTTTTTGTTAGGAGCACGAAATGATTCTATGCTCTGAGAAGAATGCTATATATATATGTACATCTCAAACTTCTAGTTAAAAATGACTGATCCAAACTATTCTGTATTTTATCCATACCAAATTCTCATAGGAAATCCAAAATTTATATATTTTTTAAACTTTTCTGCTATTATTTGGGCCAAAAAAAAGTTGCTTGATTTGATGATTTTGGATAGTGCAATAGTGACAACTTTCTTCCAACCAAAAAATTAAAAAAAATAAAGTTTAATTTTCTGCAACAGTTTAAACGATTCGGATTGGTCATTTTTAACTTGAAATTTATGATTTTGATGCGTTGTATGAATGCAATCGGGGCAATGTATTATATTTTAGACTTTCTCTAAGTTTATATATAGAGTTGGGCTATGGTGCTATGCATAGCACGGACCACGCTCATGCTATGAATTATTTTTTCATTCTCAAAGTCTAAATGATTGATCTGAACTGTTCAAAATAATTTATACATAAAAAATATAGTTGGGAACAAATTTTATATTATTTAGAATTTATTAGTATTTTTTAGATAATTTAAAATGACATTATTTAGTTATTATGAGTCATTCAAAAGAAGTGATTTTCTAACGACCTAAAATATTAAAAAAATATATATAATTTGATCTCCAACTAATTTTTTTATATGTAAATCATTTTGAACAGTTAGAATTGACCATTTAGACTTTGATAATAATGAAATAATCCATAGCACATAGATGATTAATACTATACATAGTCTAACTCTCTTTCTCTCTATACATAAATACATATATACATACATATATATATATATATATATATATATATATATATATATATAGAGTGATGCTATGGTGCTTCGCGAAGCAAAAAAATCTTTTGTGCTTCGCGTCCATATCTCGAATTTAAAAGTTCAAATGGCCGATCCAAACCGTTGAACATCATCTTCATATTAAAATATCTTTGGAGATCAAATTTTATATTTTTTTGATATTTTTTAGATGGGTACAAAGTTTATTGATTTAAAGATTTCTGCACCATCCAAAACAAGCGATTTTGTACCCATCTAAAAAATATCAAAAAAATTCAAAAAAATATAAAATTTGATCTTCAAGGATATTTCAATATGAAGATGATGTTCAACGGTTTGGATCGGTCGATTGAACTTTTAAATTCGAGATACGGACGCGAAACACAAATTTTTTTTTACTTCGCGAAGCACCATAGCATCACTCTCTCTCTCTATATATATATATATTAAGTGAGGCTATAGTTATTCGTGAAACACAAAACCTCTCATACTTCATGTTTATATTTTAAATTCAAAAGTCCAAATGAAAATCCAAATTATTGAACAGTATCTCCATATTGAAATATCTTTGAAGATCAAATATATATATATATATATATATATTAAATTTTTTTTTACTCTTTAGATGGGTACAAAATTTGTTGATCTAGCAATTTGTGCACCATCCAATACTAGTGATTTTTCGCTCATCTAAACATAGCAAAATCATTCAAAAAATATATAAAATTTGACCTCCAAAGATATTTCACTATGAAGATCATGTTCAATGGTTTGGATAGATTATTTGAACTTTTAAATTTGAGATAATGATGCGAAACATGAGAAGTTTTACGCTTCTAAAGCACCATAGTCTCTCTCTCTCTCTCTCTATATATATATAAAGATACCATGAGCTTAAACTCACGGAGGCTTTCAATGAGATTAACTCAAAAAGTACAAAAAAAATATCTTTAAATTTTAATTTATCATTCTCATTAAATTTTTTATATGAAAATATTGTGGGATTCAAAAATTTAGAGTGTTTTGAGCTTTTTAAGCCACCATTTTTAATTTTTAAAAATGATATTCAAACATTAAATTTATTATTATTATTTTTAGAGCTGATTTTCAAAAATTAAAAAACATGACTTAAAAAACTAAAAACACTTTAAATTTTTGTATCCCATGAGATTTTCATATAAAGAATTTAATGAGAATGATAAATAAAAATTTGAAGATGATTTGATTTATTTTTTGAGTTAAGCTCACAGAAGGCCTCCCTGAGGTTAAGCTCACAATATCTTTACTATATATATATATATATATATATATAATTAATAGTATTATCATATATGACCAAATGATCAGAATATATATTAATTTAGGTTGATACTCATTTGAGATTAATCCAATAGGTACACGTCGAATTATTTATACTTTTTATATATTTTTTTATCAATCAAACAAATAAAATTTTCATTTGCTTTTAGTAAGTTATCGAGCTAGCTCCACAATATTATTCGCAAGAAAAATCATTGAAATTAAGAATATGATTGTAAGTTAGATTGTGGGGTATATTGATATATCCTTTATATTCTACATTCATATTTGACATTTGTGTTATTTGTATATGTGTATGTTATTTGTATATATATGTTAGTTATATTTATGTTGTTATTTGTTATTGTTTGTTATATATTCATTATATATGTGTAATGTGATAATAAATATGACTAGTAATGATGGGTTGGCCCTAAAAAATCAACAAATTTGTTTTAAAAAAATTGCTGCCGATTTTCAATAATTATTCAGTTCTAAAGAGCAATATTTGGAACCGTTTATTAACTAAATAATCAGTTCAAAATTACTCTATAAAACCAATTATTAGTTAAAAATGGATCTAAAGAGTCTATTAGAGTCGGTTAGTTATTGAAAACTGGCTCCAAATTCATGCTCAAATCCGCTCCTACAGAGAACTTTTAGCGTTGGTTTCTAATTTTTTTAGCAATTTCTGAATTTAGAACTAATTATATAAATGGTGCTAAAACCTTTAAAAAACCAATTCTAAAGCTTTTTTTTGACAATGGACCATGGTTATGATATGATTTTAATATTAAAGCACTTCTCTCGTACGAGTTTTACGATTAGGTCTGTATAGCCCTTTCTGAAATTTCAGTCGGTTCGTCACTTGTAAATACATGTCATGCTTGTGTCACAATTATTATCACTTCAATTGATAATTGACATTTCTTTATATTGAATTATGCAAGGACAAAATGGAAATATATCTATTCATTATGACAGCATTTTTTTCTTTGAATAAAGATTAAGGTTTAAATTATTAAACTTTTAAATGTTTACTCAACACGCCTCATAGTCGAGCATGTTCTGAGCAATATTTCGGATGTGCTGATAAATATCCTTCTCGCCACAAAGTCGAGCACGTTCTGGGCAATGGGCATAAGACTAAGGAATCTGCATTCGTCAATTTCTCCAGACATAATCATAATGCCTCAGAGAGAAAAGGAAAGGAGAGGTCGACAAGACAGACAACTCATCTCTCTACTTTTTACATATCATGTCATCGTTATTTAAGGAGTCCGGAACATATGAATTTGCATCGTCCAGAGGTGAAACATTCAATTTTAGGATCTGAAACATTCAATTTTAATATATTAAAATTTAGATATATAGATTTGTCTATAATCTGATGAATGCTTAAATATAAATTTTAAGTTCAAAATATGATTTATAATATTAAATATTAAGGCGTCGTATTTTTCATATTAAAACTTAATATATATAGTTTTAAAATAATGAGGTTCAAGTATATAAATACTTATCAATATATTAATTATCATTCAAATATAAATTTTAGTTCAAAATATAATTTATAATATTAGATATTAAGATATCATATTTCTCTT